>APFE031152915.1:0-11308 GCA_000404065.3 Pinus taeda
TTGTTGTTTTTTACTTGTTTCAAGTGTTCGAAGAAGGAAATGGGAGATAGATGGAATGAGCAAGCAAGGTCATCACCAAATGGGATAAGCATACTAAGAGGTAGGCCCTATTAATTGGTTCCAACCTAAGGAAATCTTCCACAGAATATATTGGTTGTGGCTAGACTCATTATTAGGCTAAAGGAATTGTTTGTGTCCACACTCATAATTTTACTTCACCACAATGTCCAACGAGGAACAAAGTCAATGAAAGAGAATAATCAAGGAGAGAATGTCATAAGTGGATGGGTTGTCTCAAAGCTTTTAAGACAACAATAAATTTTAAACCTTATATAAGTCAAGAATTTACATTGTACGGGCCATCCTTGATGGCTAGATTGAGAGCAAGGTTTATTCCTGAAATGGCCTAATTTTTTGCACTAAATGAATGTTGAAACCCTTACAAAGGTACATCCATGTGTGGTATGCTTCAAGTATAAGGGTCAGAAACATTAGGAGTTGTTGACAAAAGCTTCAGAGAGAAAAATGAGGTTGAGACATTGTTTCGATTGAAGGAAGAACAATGAGAATTAGGATTGTGTGGTAGGATTCCTAAGATGAGGGATAGTAGGAAAAATCAAGCAAATATTGATGGTATTTGGAGGTTTGTTCATAGATCACGAGTAATATTATTTTTGTGTGCCTTAGATGTATAATTTGAGGATAAAATTACAAGTCACAATGGTAGTGTATTTGGTAGCCCTAGATAGGTCAAGGTGTTGATTGTATGTAGGTTGTATTGGAAGCCCTAAAGAGAATACTTTTATAGTGATGTAAAAGGATTATTAGAGGGAATTTTTAGAGGCCCTAGCATCAACCTTATAAAGTGGTGAGAAGGATGACAAGTGGGTATATCTGGAAGACTCGGCATTGTTCACAAATGAAGTTATGAATAGTGACTTTGTATGCAATATCCAACAACTTGAACACCTAAAGTATAATTTCCATGAAATAATCCATGACCGATTAGGAGGTATATTATTGGAGCCCTTTTCTAGAAGTTGTAGATGGCTAGAATTAAGTGAAAAGTGGGAAATTCTAGAGGACCTAATGAGTAGTCATCCTAATGGAGGATGAGGGATGTTAGTGTGTATATTGATGAGCCAAATTTTAGTGACAAAAAAGGAGTTGTGGTCAATGATAGTGGAAGTTTATTAGATGAATATTCAGTTGTAGTGACCAATAGATGGAAAGGCAAGAGGATCCACCAAATGTGTTCAAGGTACATGGACTCAAAGGGTTATGTGTGGCCACCATCAGCAAGTAGGTCAAGTGTTATCTTGTTTAGGGTAGATTGGTAGTCAAATTGATTAACACTAAGCCATATTTGTGTCCTTGTACTAGGGATACATGTAAAGGCCATGATCCCTAGTTTAGGAGCCGTAAGACTGTTGTATTCTAGATTTTAATATAATAAGTAGTGGGTTTAAAAGGTCAAAAATTATCATGTACACTAGTAGATTCACTTATGGTTGTTATTATGTTGTGGAAAGTAGTATTGTTTTGGAATTTGAGTGTGTTTGTTTCATATATTTTAAGACCCAAACCATATCCTTGAGTGCCCTGGAAATTCAACATGGTATTAGATCCAAGTTTGAAGTGCTAGTGGATCAAAGTGTACAAAATGGAAGTAGTATGATTCAGTGGAGATCATGTAGACTGAGAGTAATTCTAGCTAAAAAGGGGGCAGCCCCATGGAAGTTCAAGATATTCAGGTTCTAATGAGGCAAAGACACTACCAAGTTAGTGTGATCCATTCTTTAGGGTACGATGTAGTGGTGGATTTCAGATGGGATAATGTCATCGGTGATGATAAAGGATACTCGTAGCATTGAAGCACCTCCTCTCATAAGAGGGAGTGTTCAATTTTGTAGCCTTGGAGGTACTCCACAACCCTAGGAGTTGAGTTTGTGTGTTTTTTCACACCAAAGGGTTTGTGGTATAGAGTCCAATTGTTGGGGTTTTGTACCCAAGTTGTTGGTGTGAAATCCATTAAAATATTTAATACTCTTTTATCTTTGTAAGTGGAGAACCCTAAAATGAGATAGGGTGACATAAGGCTATGATGAGAAGTTTTAATCAAATGAGAAAATATGTTTCCTAAGTTAGTTGGAGTACATGACGAAAAAATCAAGTCAACTAGGCTTAATGAGGTTAGCCTTGAGGGATAATGACTATCCTCATAAAAATACTATAAGAAGGAAGTGTTGAGCATCATTTTATTACATAAAATGTGGAATTTCTCATGTGATTCTATCCTAAAAGGAGGTTTGATTACCTCAGGAGAAACAAAGGCATAAGGAGATCGAGCAGGAACAAGGAATGTGAGATATTAGTTTGGAACGAAGGTTGAAGATACTCAAAATTATGGAGAAGGTTATCTAAGACACTTAGCCCTCAAGAAGGTATATTTGTGCATAAAAAGGATGGATCCTCCTTATGTGAAAAGTTTGAGCCCTAGGTAGGCCCTATTGTGTGATGCTATAAACCTCAAGTTTCTTCTCAGAGGTATAGTTTTGATGCACTCAACCTATGATAGAAGAAAGGGCCAAGATCATTAGAAAGTAGACCATAACCCAATGAGAAGGTTATAGATCTAAACGTAAATATATGTGGTTCTGATATAAGAATAGGGAAGTTGAAATTTTTAAAAGAGTGCGAGATTTAGGGAAAACGAGAAGGATAATGTTGTGTGAGGAATAGGGCGAATGAAAGAGAAGAATCAAGGAGAGAATGACCTAAGTGGATGGGTTGACTCGAGGGTTTTGAGATAGCAGTAAATTTGAAGCCCTGAATCATTCAAGAATATATTGTGTGGGGGGCATACTTGATGTATATATTGAGATGAAGGTCCAGTACTAAAGTGGCCTAGTTATTTGCACTACATGAAGGTTGAAACCCTTACAATGAGACATCCATGTGTGGTAGGATTCAGGCATAAGGGCCACAAATCTTAGGAGTTGTGCACAAAATTTTCAAAGAGAAAAAGGGGGCGGAGACATTATTTAGATTAAAGGAAGAACAATGAGAATTAGTATAGTGTGGTGGGTTATCTTGAGATGAAGGATAGTGGGAAGAACTAGGGAAACATTGATGGTACTTGGAGGTATGTTCATAGATTATGACCAATCGTATTTTAGTGTTCTCTAGATCTATAATTTGAGTATAAAATTACAAGTGTGAGGGTAGTGTATTTGGAAACCATAGATCATTCAAGGTGTTGATTGTATGTGGGTTTTATTGGAAGCCCTAAAGAATATAATTTTACAGTGAGTTAAAGGGACTGTTAGAGGTCTGTTTTGGAGGCCCTAGGATTAGCCTTTTGAAGTGGAAAGAAGGATGAAAAGTAGGAATAGTATGAGGGCTCAACATTATTCACAAAAAAAGTCGTGAATAGTGACTTTTGTATGTAGTGTACAGTAGCTTGAAGAGCTCAAGTACAGTGTACATGAAAGACACCATGGATTGTTAGGAGGCATATGCTACAGCACTAATTCAGGATTTACATGTGGGTAGACTTCAGTGAAAAGTGGGAATTTCTCTAAGACCCAATGAGTAACCATCTTAATCAAGTAGGAGATCTATTAGTGGAATATTGATGAGCCAAAGTTCAATGACACAAAAGGAGTTGTGATCATTAATATTGGTAAGATCATTAACTAAAGATTCAGTTGCAGTGATCAGTAAATGGGAAGGAAAGAGGACCCACCATATGTGTTCAACTGTTATCTTGTTCAGGGTAGATTAGTAGTGAAAGTGACGGGCACTAAGCCCTAGTTGTGTCCTTGTATCAAGTTTGTATGTAAAGACCATGACCCGTCGTCAACGAGCCTTAATAGTGTTGTATTCTAGATTGTAATATAGCTAGTGAGTTTAAAAAGTTAAAAAATATCATTTGCACTAGTAGATTCACTAATGGATGTTTTTATGTTGTGAAAAGTAGTATTGTTTTGGCATTTAAGTGTGTTTGTATCAGATATTTTAAGACCCAAACTAGATTCTTGAGTGTCATGGAAATTCAACGCTTGTGAGTTGATTCCTCCATCATTCCACTATAAAATCGTTGATATTGATGAAAAAAATATAATGATCCTACCTAAATAAAAAATTCCCTCACATTTTGGTTAGATATCCTCCTTAATGTGATGGAAAGGTTACAATCCATCCTTCGAGGGATAACTAATTTTTATGTTTGAAACCAACTAAAACACACTTTGAAGATCAAGTGAGACCACCATCACTAGATACGAAACCATTAAAATAACATATTGTACCATAATAAATGTTAGCGGTGTAGAAATGCTTCACAAAAACCCTATATCCAAATTTATTTCTATATTATGATTTGTAAGCAAGTTACCATACTTATGTTATTTATGATTATGCAATTATCTCTATTAGATTATTTCATCTCCCAAGGGGAGCTACATTTCCTAGGTATGCTCATCAATCCATATATCCATATGATAAATTCTGTCATGGAATGGGAAAAACTTCATGGAAGATGGCCATAGACTTGGCACTAGCTAAAGAGTGTCCAACATCTTGAGTATAATGATGATAAGGTGGAGAAATCATTGAGGCACGAGTTACCCATTTCATTGGCCTTGTTTTACCAAGCCTTTGGTGTGTTTTTACTTTAATGATTGTATTTATTTATTTCATGGGTTAGATGACCGAACTTGATTTATGATTTTCTAATTCCCACTAAATATATAGTAGTTTATCACTCATGAGGGTTGGGACATTCATTAGTTTCTTTATTTAGATAAATAAATGTAATGATCTAGAAGTGGACAATTGATAATAGGGGGGTTAGAGCTCATAATTGTTTTTTTTCCCATGTGTTTAATTACATGTCTCATCCATCATTTTCATTATTAATTTTCGTCCAGTTGTGGCTTCATATTCTTCTAACATTATTTCAACTACATCAACCTCTTAGGAAAAAATGTTTAGGTCCTGAATTAGAGCAGAGGATATAGGTTCTTAATTTAAGTGATAGATGGAACATAATAAATATGGATTACCATGGGAATGCTATATCAATCAATATTTTTTTCCTTTTTAAACAACGGAAGAAAATGAACTCAAGGGAGGTCACATTGTACTAGATGCAAAGGATAATCTCCTAGGTGAAGTATGAGAGCAAGGTTACAATCGGGATTATCCAATTATCTAGCTTGGAAAGTAATCCATATTAGTATGCCAAAAAATTAAATGAGAAAACATGATTACATAAATGATAATTATACCTTTTGATAGATGACCCAACTTCCTTATTGAAGGGTGTAGATGGGAAATAGAACTAATCAAAGCATAGGTGGAAAACTCTGAAGAAATATTATTTGTGGATCGTCATAGAGATAATGAATGACTAGTTGTTTTAAGGGGAGAAACATTTTATCCCAGGGTTTACCTACTTTCCTCGGGTAACATTACTCTCATAATTAAAATTCCCTAAACATTAAATGAAAGCACATGATTACATAAACTATTAGTATGCCCTTTGATAGATGGCCCACCATTCTTCAAGAGGCTTGCTAGATGGAGATAGAACTAATCAAGCATAGTTGGATTTCTCCAAAGTAAATTTATTCATGGATCATCATGGGGATAATTTTGGCTAGTTGAGTGAAAGGGAGAAAATGTTTCTCCTAGGGGCTACCCACTACTTGTTTGTAACATTAACTTCAATATTGAGAAAGGATGATGCTAGCCAACATAATCACGAGTAATTTTATGCAATTGTAATACAAAACCATTCTACATCAATCTTTTAGGAAACATTACTAAATTACCATGCTAAACTTTTGAATGTGATCCCAAACATACTAGTATCATTTCTTAAAATCTTATGATGGTTCTTACTAGTTCCTAAAACTTGATACATTTTCACATAAAAATAGAAGAGAAATAAATGTTGATTCTATATGACCACACCTTGAATATTTCCAAAATTAAACGACTTGAAAGCAATCTATACGAGCTCCTAAAAAACATCATAATAATTCATAAATTGCTTCAAAGTCACCTAACATCTTATTGACCCAAAATTGAGGGAAAGTGATGATATGTCATAATTGTGTAAAAAAAATGCTATTAGTATTTTTATATATGAAGGTAATTATCAAGTTGGGTATTCAAGAGATCATTCATGAAAAGAATGAAACCATTATATTAAATTCATTTTGTGAAATTAAAGCTTAAAATATATCTAAGAGGATCAAGAAATTCCTCCCTAAAATTATAACTAGGGAAAGAAAGGCGCTTATGTTATGTCATAGATTGTACTATCTTAATATTTTTGTTTTAAAACAAAAAAAAATGAGTCTTCACATTCTAGTAAGCATGAGAATATAAACAAGCAAACGTATAGGATAATATATTCATGAGCTAGGTTTCTACTTTCCGAATTTACCCCATTCTTGTATCTCGCTATCAACCAATTAAGAAAATGAAAAATGAAAAGGTTATTGGCTTGCAACTCATAGATTTCCTATAATGTAACTAGTTGTTGAAAAACTAGGGTACAATCCAACATGAATTATGTAACATGACAATAGACAACAAGAATAATAAATCCATATGAAAAACGACTCTTATTAATATTAAAATATAATTCAAGAGTAAAGATAGTAAAATGAATTGGTTTTTATGATAGATTCATTGGGACAAGTGACTCCCTCTATTCCTCCTCCTTCATTTCCTTTTCTGTATGTGCCTTTATATGCAAGAATAATAGTTATCGATTTAGCTAAATATGTTAGTTGGGGTAAGTGACATTTGAATAAATGAATAAGGACCTTGTCGCCATAACATTAAGGCTCATATGTAGGTTCACCTTCCTCTTTGTAATTCACTATCCAAGCTAACCCTCCATGTTTTACTTTGTAACTACAAAATTTTAACTTTACCGAGTCAATATGTAACTTAATCCCTATCCTAGAAGAAAAGCCCATGGCCAATTCCATGAATAAAAAAAAAAAAAAATCTTCTTTGACATATAAAAATGAGAGATAATAATGTGTTGTCTTGCATTAGTGTAGACAATACCTCCAATTTTATATCTTTTTCCCCAAGTCATTACTCCATGCCTAAACTTCGACATGCAAACATTGTAAGTTGCAACTAGTAAGAAGAAAAATGCATATCTAGTGTAATCTTACTTAAGAGTCAAGACATACTTTGCAATTTTTTGTTGGTTTTCCTACACAATTAATTTCTACACACATATTCTTAATAAAACTAGAAAAGTTGCAATGGCTTACACACACATTTAACATAGAGATTCTTTCCTAGAAATCCAAACATGGAAAACCAGAAAGATTACATTTACAATGTTACAATAAAATATGTATATTATGCATCATTGGTAAGCCCTCAATCCTTTTAGTAATTGTATCTTTACAATGTTACGATAAAATATGTAAATTATGTGGCATTGATAAGCCCTCAATCCTACCAAAAGAAAAAAGAAAAATCTACCAAAAATTGCAAAATTTAGATGTGAAAAAATACACAAAAAGATTTTGGGGGGTCTATGCCCCCACTATGACCCTCCATTTCTCATGAAACATACAGATCACACATGCAACTAATCACACAAATAATATAACACACACCCAACATTTTCAAAATATTTTCCCTCTAATTTCCATTGCATTTCAAGTGTGGGAACTAAATCTTTTGATTTCATTATCACTACGCTTATTACTAGTGCGTTAAAAGTTTTAATACTTTATTTTCCTTATCAATACTAAGAATATTTTTTCCATGCTTTTTATTCATTTATTTTTCCTTGTGTTCCTCCCATGAGCCCATGTGCCTATGTGAGGGCACCATTGATTAGTGGAAGATGTCATGGCTATTAAAGTCAATATGGGTGGTCACACACTCCTATAAAGAATGTATGGAAGCACCTAACTCTTGGTGGTTAATACCCGTCACCTAGTTAAAGAAATATTATTCACAATTTCTTTTGTATAAAGCTTGTTGTTTAACTTCTATTGTACAAGTTTTAAGTCATAGTATCAATGGTAATCCTCATGTTCAACCATTTTTCTTTTGTTTCCTTTAAAACAAGAAATAATATTTTCATTTAAGAAAAATGAAATATTTAAAGGCTCCTTAGACATTGTAATCAAATTAAAAAGGGTATGGATTCAATGCATCTCGTCATTTGTAACTTCCTTATATTAGTTTCTTTTTTTAGGGAAATTTCGAGTGCAAACTTTTTTTTTATCCCTTGCTCAAATCCCACCTTCAAAGTTACTTTGAGAAAATTCTAGTTAGCATAAAAATATTAATGAACATGAAAATTAAATTCAAACATCTCTAAGAGCTTCTTGTTTGTCCTCTTAATAAAAACCTACAACAAGATGTACCAAAATACAAATCCCTTATTAATATGCAAATGTGTATATCCACATACGTAGTTATTGAAAAACAAGTATTCAAACTTGATTTCTTATGGAGATCTCTAAACAATTATTCTAGTTTTTCCTTCAGTGAAAACTTGAAAAATTGACTTACATACACCAATATTTGTACCATTTTTATGTCTTGACACAAAGAGTGTGTCTCATGTTATAAAAAACAAGCTTAAGACATTGTTCTACTCACCATGAGTTCATGGTTGACATAGTATGTAGAGTGAACTACCTAGTTTTAAGGTATTTGTTCATTCGCTTATGTAGTTCTAGATTATTGCAAATAGAGATACAAAGCTAAGAGTGACCAATATTTTGAAATTATATATTAAACAATAGACAATGACATTCAAAATCTTCAAATTTTCACCATAAATCAATAAAAAATATTCAATCGATAAAACATAGTGAATAGTTAGTAATATAAACTAAGATAATTTTATTAATGACCAATGAATGACGGAAAAAATATATCCGTGGGAATAAACGTACAACTGGCGCAATGCATATCAAAAGTGTAGGAGGAATGCAGCAACAACTCTTATAGTCGTGCTAACAATAGAAAGAAAATGTATAATATCTAAAAATCTACAAAAGTGTAAAAGAATAACTCAAAGAAAGAAATATGTGGAATAATAAAATGGATACATTTAAGAAAAATATCATCAAGAACATGTCAAGTGGTGTTGGAACTAGTCCAAGGGGTTAGCTCTGTTGGTTATTACCAATTACAATGGGCATTTGGCAAGATTTGTGCCAACGTGAGTCTAGTTTAAATCCACATAAGTTAGTTACACTAGGCTACACCAATAGCTTTAATAAATATGCCATCCACAAATGTCGAGAAGCACTCCATGAGTTTTCGAAAAGGTTTTACTTGGAAAAGGGAAAAAAAAAGTAGTGTTCCGACTAGAAGTTGATGCGAAAAAAGAGGGGACAAAAGAAATTGTTTGATAATCTAATTGATCAAAACTTCCCGTTTACTTTATTGAGTTTCTTGAAGCATCTTTTTCAAGGAACCTAGCTATTGCTTTTTATAGACTAATTGGCACCTTACCATTTTGTTTTACAATTTCATTCTCTAGCATAAGCCTCTTAATGATAGTTTGATTGTCATGATCTAAGGAAGAATCTGTACCGACAAAATAATTTGAGAACCACATTATGGCTACACATTTTTTCATCAAATTTGAAGTAATGGTTACCACTAACATTTCTAAAGTAGCCTAATTACCATGACAATGAATTACCCCAAGAAAATAGAAATGTAACCATGTAAGAAGGCTAAGGTCATTGAAGTCTACTCTAATAAAATTGTTTTTATAGACATTTGCAATTTTATGTGAAGGGTCTTCCAACTAATTAGATATCTCTATATTTGCATACTTTACAATTCTAAAATTCCCATCCAAAAAGAAAAATGATTCTCCCATCAAAAAATACCTAGAAAGAAGCACAAGAAGTTAAATTAGTGGTGTGACCAACATATTCACACTACCAATAACAAAGTATATAGATTCATGACCAACAATAATGCTCCAACAAGATTAAAGTAATCCACATATAATCCAAAAAATAATATAAATAAATCTATCTAATATTTAGGCCAACGTTAACTCTAACTCTTACGGTGTGATCTCCATTATTATTTTAAATACGAATGAAATTAATTTAATCTTCAATTTGAATATCAAACCACTCTTCATATTTCACTAATATACCAACCACAACTAACGGGTCTAACAAGAATTCCACTTATAACCTCTCAAAAATTTGGTTTCTCCGTTGTCCACAAATGGGTTTAATTTCATTTGAATATGAAACCACGGTTCATATTTGACTAATACAACGACCACAACTAACTGGTCTGACAGGTCAGTTACAGTTCCACTTTTAACCTATCAAAATTTTGGCTTCTCCGCACTTGTCCATAAATTTGAAAAAGTAACAGTAATTCAACGTTAATAGAGACATGGTAAAACACAAGGATTAAAAGAAAGTTAAAAACAAAAAGGCATGAATCGAAATTAAAAGAAAGGAAAAGCATGCTTTTTAGGACGGTTGGGTAGACAAATTTTAAAATTTCCCACAGTGGTTCAATAAAGAGGCAACATATCCGTTGAAATAAACCGTTGTTTAATAAAGGAAGCAATGTATGGAAGGTTGCAGAACTTCCCATTTACTTCTCCATGGACCTCTGCTCTGGTCTGATATGTCTGTGTGGTTGGGTGTCTTAGTTTATGTGGGATCTGGGATAGAGTCTAAGTCTATGTCTGCGCGTATGCTTGAATTTCAGTCTAGTCGGTCATATGAGTGAGTCTGTGCCTATGCCATGTCGGTCGTATGAGTAAGTGTGTGCCTATGCAAGAGTGTGCCTATGTGTGAGTAAGTTGGTATGTATGTGACAGGGGAAGAGGCAATCAGATTATCCAGCGCTGGCGCAAACAACTTTCCAAGTTCAAAGGAAAGGTTGTCCAGTACCCTAATGGCTTCTTTTAATTTCAGGTACATATTATCTTAATTCATTTGCACTTTTCTTTTCTCTATCTTCACAGAGTTGCGTTTCTCTTAAAGTTAACCCTAATTTCTCGAACAATATAGTTTTATATTAAATGGCTTTTATCCAAAAGACTTTGAGTTACCTTTTTCTTATATTTATTCATGAATAATGTAGTTTTGTGTGAGTTATAAAAATTAGATAGTGTAACATGTAGCTTTCAAAATCCATTTTTCATGGATTTCTTTCTCTAATTTCTGAGAAGATTAGAACGATGTGGTTTTATCAAAAGGACTCTGAATTCGGCTTTTATTTGTGGAAATAGATTGTTTATTAATAT
>APFE031152926.1:0-10874 GCA_000404065.3 Pinus taeda
TTTTTTTTTAGGGTCAATTTTGAACATGTTTTAAAAATGACAGTGAAAGAGAATTTTTTGTGCAAAAATTGTGCAAAAAACACCCTCAAAAGGAAAAGTGTTGACACTGGAATAACATTGTTTGTTTCTAGGGTAAATTTTCAATATTTTGAAATAATGGTGTAAAATATTTTATCATGACTCAAAAAAATATTAAAATTTCAAAAAGAATATTGAAAAAAAAAAATTAGAAATAAAAACAAAAATAAAAACAATGAAAAAAACAAAAAAAAAAGTTAAAAAAATAGCAAAACATAAATAAAAATATATCAAGAAAATGTTAAAAAAACAAATTACCTAAAGAAGATAAGAATTAAAAATTAATAAATATAAGAAAACATATTAAAAAAAAAAAACTCTGTAAACATAAAAAATTTCACAAAAAAAAAAAAACATCAAACTAACTTAATAAATTAAGTCAGTAAAAAATAGGAAAATTCCTAAAGCATTAACAAACTAAAAAAATTAAAATTTAAAAACAAACTAGATTTAGAACAAATAAAAATTAATAAATAATAAATTTAAAATACTACAATATAAAGATTAAAAACTTAAAAACATCCGATATTTATATATATATATATATATATATATATATATATATATATATTATATATATAATATATATATATATATAGATATATATAAATATATTAATTTATAGAAAATAGAATAAAAATAAATATTTAAAAAATTATATTTTTGATTTAGAAAAAAAAAAAACATTTAAAATTTTATATTAAAAAATTAAAAATTAAAATTAAAAAGTGAAATATATTTTGTATTTTTCTGAAAATAAACGTGTTATATACTATATTACAAATGTATATAAATTTATATATAATATATTATATATATATATTATATATATATAATATATATTTATATACAATTAATTAAAGAAATAACAATTTTATTGGCCACTGCCTGTGGGGGCGCTGCCCTAGGCGGCGAAGTTACGTACGGGCGACTTGGCGGTGGCCGGACGATGGCTATCTAATTCCGAGAATTGGATAGCCACCCCCTTGGGCGGTCAGGCGGTGGCTATCTGATTTTGAGAATCAGATAGCGATCCCCACAGGTGGTTGGGCAGTGGTTATTCGATTCCGAGAATCAGATAGCCCTTGTCTGGCCGCTCGTGGAGGTGTTGCCCTGGGCGGCGGAGATGCGTGTCTAATTCCGAGAATCAGATGTCCACCGTCTGGCCATCCGAGGGGGTGTGACCTTGGGCGGCAGAGATGCGTGTCTGATTCTGAGAATCGGATAGACACCGCCTAACCGCTCACGGGGACACGACCCTGGGTAGTTGAGCTGCGTGCAACTCTGCCGCCCAAGGCTACATTCCCAAGGGCGGTTGGGCAGTGGCTATCCGATTCTCAGAATTGGATAGCCACCGCCCTAATGCCCGTCGCTGTGGTATCTGATTCTCGAACTCAGATAAGCACCGCCCGGCCGCCTGTTTGGGCACGACCCTGGGCGGCGGAGCTGCGTGCATATATGTTGTTAAAAGTTTTTTATTTTTTAAAAATCGAAAATATATGTTTTTTAATTTAAATGGTTTTTAAAAAAATCCATATATATATAATAATATATATATTATATATATATATATATATATATATATAAATATAATATATATAATATATATATAATTTTGAGTAATTTTGGATTTTTAGGTTGGTTTGTTTGTTTGTTTGTTTGTCTGTTTTTTAATCTTTTAATAGTTTTAGATTTTTATTGTTTTTTTTTTTTTTTTTTGAATCTAGTTGTTTTTTTTTTTTAATGGTTTAGGAGATATTTTTTTTAACCTCCTTTTTTTTTGTCTATAATATATATATATATATATATATATAATTAATTTTTTAATTTTTTTTGTGTCAAAAAAATTTTGACATAAAAAAATTTAAAATGTAAAAAAATGTAACATTTAAAAAACATATTAACACTTGATACATTAAAAAATTTAAAGTGTAAAAAAATGTTAAATTTAGAAAAAATTATTTACATTTCATACATTAGAAAATTTAAAGTCAAAAAATAGGTCTTTTATAAAAAGGGCCTCATGCAGAATCACCACTTTTTAAAATGAGCATGCAAATCACTAACATTCTAAAACGTAATGTACATAAAAAAATTTAAAGTGCCAAAAACTATGCTCTAAAAAAAATATGTGTGTTTTGCATCGCCCCTTTTCAAAAATCGAGTCACTTTTTTGCTATCTCTACGAAACAGGTAATAGTATCAGTTCCTGTTTCAAAGTTTACATTTGTTTTTTGTATTGATGTACTCCAACTTGATGTTTTGTTCAATGACCTGCCCATGGAGAAAGTGATACTTGACTGGAATATGTTTGGTCTTTGAGTGCATGATTGTATTCTTTGAAAGACTGATGGCACTAGTGTTGTCACAATAGATGGTTATTGGCTGTTTAGTTTCTATGTTGACATCCTTCAAAGCTTCCTTCATCCATAGTATCTGTGTACAACAATCTGCAACAACTATATATTTGACTTTAGCTGTGGAAAGAGATATAGATGATTTCTTTTTGCTGAGGCAAGATATTAGACAATCTCCCATGAATAATGCATTTTCGCTGGTACCTTTTTGATCGTCCATGCTTCATACCCAATCAGAAGCATTGTAAGTTGTAACTGTAAGAGTTGTGCTTTTGGGATACCGAAGACCAAAGTCAGGAGTTCATTTCAAGTATATGAGTATTCTTTTCACAACCAACAAATAGTATTTCTTAGGAGTTGATTGAAATCTTCCCACCATTCCTATTACTTGCATAATGTCGAGTCTTGTAGCAATTAAGTATAAGAGACCTCCAATTATTGACCTGTAAAGAGTTTCATATACCAAGGGGGATTCATCAGCTTTGCTTAATTTGCAGTATATGGTCATTAGTGTGCTCATAGGTGCACATTCATCCATCCCATATCTTTTAAGCATGTCTTTAAGATATTTTTCTTGAGATATGAACATGTCTATTGTGGTTTGAGATACTTGTAGTCCAAGGAAGTAAGATAACTCACCAATCATTGAAATTTCGAACTCTTTTGACATATTTTGAGCAAAATCATGGCTCATCTCATCATCATTTCTAGAAAAAATCAAATCATAAACATATACGAGAGAGACTAGTAATTTATCCTTGTCGATCTTCATGTAGAGATTACTTCCTTCCACCCCCTTTTTCAAGCCTTACTGTTGTAGATAGTGATATAATCTTGTGTACCAAGCTCTAGGAGCTTGTTTCAACCCATGTAATTCCTTTTTCAACTTACATACAAAGTATTTTCCTTCTTCTAGATCGAACCCTTCTGGTTGCTCCATGTAGACTTCTTCCTTGAGCTTACCATTCAGAAATGTTTATTTTACATCCATATGATATACTTTGAATCCTTTTGAGCAAGAAAATTCCAAAAACATCCTTATAGCTTCCATATGAGCTATTGGTGCAAAGTTTTCTTCAAAGTCAATTCCTCCAGTTTGTGAATAACCTTTACAAACAAGCTTTGCCTTATTTCTGATGATTTGTCCATCTTCATTCATTTTGTTTTTGAAAATCCACTTGGTTCCAATTATATTTTTATATTTTGGATGAGGTACCATCTCCCATGTTTCATTGTTCTCGATTTGGAACAATTCTTCTTCCATGGCTTCCACCCAATGAGGATCCTTGCTTGAGTAAAAGTTTCTGGTTCTATCGTAGATAAGAGAGAAACATCATCTTTCCTTCGTGTATTCGTCATCCTTCTTCGGGTTTGTATTCCCTCATCTACATTGCCAATAATATTCTTTTCCAGGTGATGTTTTTGGAGGAATTTCACTTTTGAAGGAGTTTGAGATGGTTCTTTTTATTTTCTTGATCTTTTCCCTCTTTTGTTGACTCTTCTTCTTTGAATTCTTCAAGGATAGAATCTTCATCATGGACTTCAATTTCTTTTTATAGAAGAGCTCCGTCAATTTTTACATCAATGCTTTCTACTACTTTTCGTAGTTGATTATTGTAGCATTTGTAAGCTTTTCCTCTTGTAGAATATCCAAGGAGTATTCCTTCATCGACCCGAGAATCAAATTTTCCTGGTGAGTCATCATTGATCTTCATAAAACATTTGCTTCCAAAGATTCTAAAGTACTTTACTGAAGCAGGTCTCCCTTTCCATATTGCGTATGGTTTCTTGTGATTATTTGGTATTAGTTGAGTTCGATTCAAGGATAAATTGTTGTCCCGACTGCTTTTTTCCAAAACTTAGGCTGCAAATCAGTTGCTATTAGAATTTTTCTCGTCATCTCTTATAAAATTCGGTTTCTTCTTTCTACTACTCATTTTGTTTGGGATTTCTAGCAACAGATATTTCTCTCTTGATTCCATGTACTTTACAAAATTCATCAAATTATTTTGAAGTAAATTTTGCTCCTCTATCTGTTCTAAGGCATTTAATCTTTGATTCTTTCTCATTTTCTACTAGAGCTTTAAACTTTTTGGAACACGAAAAAGCTTTAGATTTGAATTTTATAAAGTATACCCACATAATTCTAGTATAGTCATCAAAAAATAAAGAAAATTACCTTTCACCTTATAGAGCTGCACTTCTAGTTGGTCCACATAAATATGCATGTATGATCTCCAAAGGTTTTGATGTAGAGAACTCCTTAGTCTCGAGACTTATTCTTGCTTGTTTTCCATGTTGACATGGTCCACAAACAACACGATCTGGCTTGATAATTTTTGTAATGTCCCTTACTGCATTTCTTTTGCTAATATTGATCAAGTTATCAAAGCTTATATGTACCAATCATTTGTGCCATAGCTAACTTTCATTTACTTGCCTTACATAACATTTATCTTCTTGAATTTTGTTCAAAATGTATACATTATCTGGTGTTCTTATTCCTTTATGTATAAGTTCACCTGAGGAGGAGCTCCTTATCTCACAATCTTTTTTACTAAAGACAACCTTATGTCCTTGATCACAAAGTTGGTTCACACTCAAAAGATTGTGTTTGAGTCCTTCCACCAACAATGAATTTTGGGGTTTTCCTTTTCCATTGTTGAGAGCAACAGTTCCTTTTCCAACTATCTTGGTCGATCCAATTCCAAAAGACACATTTCCATCTTTCTTGATTAAGGAGGTAATTTTCTTTCGATCACCTAACATGTGTTTTGAACATCCACTGTCTACGAACCATTAATTTTCATCATTATCAGCACATAGGGCTAGGCCACATTTATGAAGAGTGGGTTCATCCTTTTGTAGATATTCCTTTTTGAATGGACAATTTTGTTCATCATGACCGTAATCATTACATAATGAGCAACTTGGATCATACTTAGCCAAAGAATCAGAAGAGTTGTAAGTCTTAATTTGTCCTTATTCTTTGAGCCAAGTGGCTTCCTTTGTTGATTCTTATTTGTTGAAGCATTGTCTTTACGAGCCTTGCAATGCTTGGCTTGATGACCAAAATTTTTACAATAAAAACAATAACCAGGAAAGATTGTTTGGTACCTGTTATAATAACCTTGACTTGAGGTAGAATTCTTCCTTGGAGTTGTCCTTCCTTCATTCCTTGGGTTGATTAAGGTGAACGTTTTTTCTTGGTGAGATGACTTCTTTTCTTTTGGATGACTAGAAAGAATGTTTGCATAACTTCTTTGGATTATCTTATTCACATTCTCCTTTGTACTTGATGATTCTCCTTTGAAGCTAATCCCAAATTTTTCATATTGAGGTCTTTGAGCATTAAGGATGTTATCAAGTGTTTGAGAGCTTTGCCAACTCCTTTTAACTTGATCCAATTCTTTTCTTAGCGAAACAATTTTAGTTTCACATTTTCGCAAATATCTTCTTTCTCTTTTATTTTATTGTTCAAGAAATCTTCCCTTGTTTTTGCTTCCTCCTTTTCTACTTTGAGAGAAATAATATTCTTTCATAATTTCTCATTTTCTTTAAAGGCACACATTAGTAACTCATCCACATTTCCTTCACCTTCTTGTTTAGAGTCATTGTCATTTGTAAATTCCATGAATAACACTTCTTTGCTTCCAGCATAGTCATTTTCCTCATCTGACTTATCATCATTTCTTCTGTGAAAAGTGATACCTTTAGCTGATTTCTTCTTCGTGATCACGAATTCATCTTCATCAAGATTGTCTTGTTTGGAGAAGAAGTTCTTCTTGTTAAAATCTTTCTTTTTGAACATCCCCTTTTTATATTCCTCCTCATCATCACTGTCATATTTATGAGGACATTTTGCAGCATAGTGACCCATCCTTCCACATTTAAAACAAATGAGAGGATACTTTCCTTTTCGCTTTGTCCCTTTTCTTAGCTTTTGTACAAATTGTGCAAGTTCAGATTTAGTATCAGAGTCGTTACTGGTAGTATTCCAATTCTTCCCCTTCTTTTTTTATTTTGAAGCTTTCAATGTTGCTTCCTTGGAATTTGGGATCACTTTTCTCATTTCATAAGCAATGAGAATTCCATGAAGGTCATCCATTTTTAAAGTACCCAAATCATTCATTTCTTCTATGGAAATTACCTTGGACTCAAATCTATTTGGAAGAGATCTGAATACCTTTTGAAACATTGTGCTTTCTTCAATAGTTTCTTCTAAGCTTTTAAGTGAGTTGACGACTTCAGCTGCTTGGAGAAAGAATATCACAATGTCTTCTTCATCATCCATTTTAAGACACTCAAATTGTCTTCTATGAGTTTGGAGCTTTTCCTTCTTAAATTTGGAGTCCCCATGGTATAAAGCAATGAGTTTGTTCCACATTTGTTTTGCAAAATCACAACCCATGACTTTTTTGAATTCAGAGCCAGTAATTCCACTAGTTATGGAATTTAAAGATTTGGAATTTGCAATGTAAGATTTCCTTCCATCTTGATTAGTAAAAAGAGTGGGAAGAGCTTTGTACCCATCCAAACCAGATTGCCATACTTCAGGTTGAAGAGACATTAAATAGTAGGACATCCTCTTCTTCCAAAAACCAAAGTTTGTACCATCAAACTAGGGAATCTTTCTGGTCATTTCCTGATTCTTCATTGTGATTGTGAATCCTTCTTCTAGCTATTATGCTGGTGATGAAGAATCTGGCTCTAATTCCAAATGTTGGAAATACTAAGAGGGGGGTGAATCAATATTTCTTTTCAATTGTTCATTTTACCACTTAGATTCTTCATAATTATAATAAAAAATGAAATAAATAATAACTTTATTAAGAGAGGACTTTAATCCTCTTTTTCAAATAATTGAGTACAATAATAGTTGAGGGAACTAACCCCTCAAAGTTCCAGGCACCAACCTATAACCACATACCAACTTGGACTTTTTAATGAGGCTCCGACGTCTAGGGCTTCGACCCTATTCTTCTCAAGTCTTCAAGATTGTGTTTAGGGGCTCCAACCCCCAGGACACCAATCCTAATTTCTTTTTTAATAGAGAATGTGTGATGTACTTACTTGGATGTCTTTGATAAAATTCTTCACTATTCCATAAATACTTGAAACTGACTTCACTTACTCTTCACTATACCACATCCTCCACTGGACTTCATTATTGTCGCAAATTCAATTAATAACACGATAGCCCACATACAAGCTCCAAGCCACTGTCCTTCAGTCTCTCCAAGCCATTGTCTTACCACAATTCGAGCTTTGTTAGTAGTAGATGACCACCAGTACGTGTAGAAAAGTTTTCCTGATCTAGAGTTGTAGACACAGTCTGAGTGTACAAGAATCATAGTCGAAGGGTATAGAAGAAGGCTTGTAGTTTAGAGCCAAGGTATAGTGCCTTAGATTCAGCCTCGTGATTGTAACTGTCCTTAATAAAGACCGAGGTGCAGTAACTGTAACTGTAACGGTCACTGTAACTATCTATAATAATCCTACAATGAGGCCGAAGTGCAGTCCTACAGTGAGACCGAGAAAGAGAACAATTATGCAATGGGGCCGCGGTGCAGTCATGCAATGAAGTAAAAAAGAATAGTCATGTAATGAGGTATTCAGTCCAAGGTATTATGCATAGTTTGAGGTATGATAGGCTACAACAAGAGATTTGAGTCACCACAGTCTAAGCTACTATAATCACAGTTCGAGAAAATGAGATGTTGCAGAATCCAAGCCACCACAATTCAAAGGTATGAAGGCTGAGGTGTATGAGATAATACATAGTTCGAGACTCTGTGTTTAGATGGTTAAAGGTGATCAAATTTGGTTTTCCATGCTGTAAATAATATTTAAGACCCAAACTAAAGATCCCCCACTGGCGTTCCTAATGCTGCCTCCTTTTGTGTTCACGTGTTGTGAACTACAACTCCTTTTCTGATCCGAATTTGCATCCTTAAACTCTCTTAAAGCTACCCGAACTCTATAAAAAATCATACCAAATTTTAAAGCCTTATGGATGTCGAAGCCTATTAGAAATAACCTCTGAACAGTGACAATTTGTAGCCAACACAGAGCAACGAGGAGCTTCGGTCAAAGTGCATTGACCGTTGGCCCATGGGGACTGTGCATGGCACAAAAATGGCAGTTAGGAGGCTCAGATCAGAAAAAAGAGGCCGTTTCTGATTCACGGTTAGCGCAAAGCACTAATTGTGCATCGCTGGGCAAAACCCTCGAAATGGAATAGCCTCGAGCGCTCGGTCACAAGGAAAGCCATGAAACCGTGGGAAAAGTGCTAAAACCAGAGGCGGGTCCTGCACTCCAAAATCGGCGATATATCGAAGACGTTTAGGGCAGTAAGCGGGTTTTTCAGAAGATCTAGTGATGCCATACAGCGAACGACGCATGTCCGACAGATGAGAGAGGAAACTGCTCTCATCGCGGCTAACGTCCGAGCAAGTCATCCACACGATAAGAGCAATAACCGTAGGATCTAGAGGCCCCAGATCTAATGGCAGAGATTGTACTTGACGGGGGAATGGACCTAAGTGAGAAAATAAGCTACGACACATAAATATTTGATGTCTAACATGGACGATGAGTTGGTTGAGATTCGTGTTTCGCCGGCATTCTTGGAGTAAACAGAAATAATGGTCTTTTCAAATGATCAAGTGTTTTCGGTGAACTTGATACCTATCCATTATGGAACAGGCGGCCATGTCCCTATGAGGTGTGATGTAGTGACTGTAATCACCAAAAGAAGGGATTCCAACGGACAGAGGCAGGAGATCCGAAGAGCCGGGAGAGGAAGCGAACATTCATGAGATAGATTGGCATTAAGCCATGAACAGATGAAGAGAAAAAAGAGAGTAGCCTAGGAAGCAGTAAGCAGACCTGGAAGAAGAAGCCAAAGAAAGAGCTCACTATATTAGGCATAAAAAGAGCGAACAATGAGACGACGTTGAATGTGCAGAGAGTTTGGGGAGTCACTCAGAGGTCAAGTTAAAAGCTAGAGAGCTCAATTGATAGCAGCATATATTGTTGTTGGAGTTGCTTGGAGGTCGAGTGATTCACAGAGGCATGAAAAGGGCAAGAGAAAGCGCTTAGAAAAGCCAGATCCAAGAGCCAAATCAAGCGCTAGAAGTGAGAGATGAGAGCTAGAACCAGAGCCAGATCCATAGAGCTAGAGCTAGAGTCAGAGCCATAGCCAGAGCAAGAGCCAGAGCCACAGCCAAGAGCCAGAGTTGGAAAGCCAAAGAGCTTCAAGAACCAAGGGCAAGATGGTGTTCTAAGCCCAATGTTCCTATATAAAACATTGGAGTTAAGTGTAGCACTTGTAAAAGAATTGAAGCCATAATCCCAGAGAGCGTAATTGAGTTGATTAGAGCTCAAGGAGACGTAGCTCAAGATATCAGGGTGGTCTCCAATATACTATTGCCTTATGTGTTTGTTTTTACTGCTGCTTTAACTACTATGATATGCATTTATGTATTAGTTTAAGTACCTTCCCATATCAGCACAAACAACAGATTTTAAATTAATAATCAGTTGAAAACATATACAAGCATACACCCATATTTTCAAGAATTTCTTATTTGTGCATTGGTTAATCATTAAGACTTGGGAAAATTTAAAGCTTTGGAAGTGAGAGAGGTTCTTGTAAGTTCGACAAGAAGCCTAAGAGCCCCATTTTCAGATCATTTTCTATGCATTGGTTGATAGAAGGATGCTAAAGGAATGAGGTTTGAAACTTTATTTATAGTGGTTTTGGAAAAGGAAGTGAGGAGACATGTCTTTAAGAATAGGCCGACATGATTGTAAAGTGTAGGTCGGCTAGGTAATTAAATATACATTTTCCAACTTAAAAATTCAATTTCTCTCTAACTACCAAGATTTTGGAGGTTTGCGGGGGCTCATTGGAAAGGGGAAACAATACTCTTTTAGACAGTCTAGAGTTAATTTTGAGAGGATGCCTTCAAGGTGTCCAGATTTAATTATTTTTTCTATTGTGCATAAATTTTTGTGGCGACTGTCCTCATCATAGTGTGTCGTCATCATGAATCCAAGTTTTCCATGCGATCATGGGGGCATTCATGTCATCAACCATGCATCATCCTTGGTGACTTCCAACCATGATATCATATGTCATCAAATCAATGTCCATCAAGAGAGTTATATTTCATCAATGGAAATTATTGACCAACACTATGTCACCTCAATTAACTCCTCCAAGTTGTCTGTTGAAGTGGAATTTCAAAATTCCTTAATTTTAATTAAGGAAAAATCAAAATTGAGACTTTGTTGCTACATGTTCAATACTCCCTTTGAGCAAGAAAGGGATTATCAACCACCCCTATCCTACACCTATGGAACGTACTGCATGCAGCACCTCTCACTATGGTTCCTGCTTTTGCAACATCTGCAACTGGAGAAACATAAAAA
>APFE031152927.1:0-44674 GCA_000404065.3 Pinus taeda
TTCACTCCTAGTGAATCTCAGCTTCATCAGACAACTATCAATCCTCTCATACTACGCCCGAGGTGTTTTGCTTCAAGCTATAGAGGGCTTTCTTCCACCTGTATACATGAGATTCCTGATCATGAATCTCAAACTCCTCGGCTTGTTCCAAACCTGTGGACCTGTTACATGATGGGAATGGTACCCTTATAAAATTTTCCTTCAGTACATCTCAGACATGTACCTTCATACTCTACTTGAATTCAAACATCCCTATCACCATTTGACTCACATCAGGTAGGGCCCCATAGGTAGACCTCCACTGTTATAGATGTGTGTTAAAATTGGCAACTAAGGCCAAACTCCATGTGGATCACCTTACTTATGGATTTTGATATTTTTCCTAGATTCCTCTCATCGAGAGGTGTAGGATTAATCTAAAGATCATCTGATTCCGATAAGTATTTATGGAGATATGAATTTATTTTGATTATGGACAAATTGTTAAGGTCAACCAGCAAACTTATGTAGGCTCAGAAGCCCAACAGTCATGTCTATTCAACCTCAACGTTTGCATATAAATACAAGGAGCATTCTCCTCATCTGGACAATTCAATTCACTCATCTTCTCTCTCTCTCTCCTACGCATAAAAGGAGCCTCTCTCTCTCTCTCACGTGTGGTTGAAATGAAGACGTCCTAGGGCAAGGAAGATGCAGAAAGAAGGACGCTAGGGCAGCAGCTCATTGCTTTGACCAGCATTGACTAGGCATTGACCTTCCAGAAGTGCAGATTGGGTGTGGTTGCCTCTCCTAGGCAGGCCGCAATTTTTGGCATGAAAATCGAGGTGATCTAACCTTTTGTTTGACTGGTGTTAACTGCCCTAGTTTAGGGCTGCAAGTTGACTTCAGAAATCTGCATATTGACTGAACTTTTGGGGTTGTTCAAGGGTTGTTTTTTTAGGCTGTTCAAGGACAAGTTGACCGGAAATTGACCAAGTATCTTAGAGGTCAATTTCAGCTAGTTTGACTAAGTTTGACTTTGCTGATCTAGAATTTGCTATTGCTGATATAAAATTACAAAATTCAAATTTTGCGCTATTTCTCTCAGTTGAACTATTGAAGATAAAAGAATATTTGATCAAAGGGTTTCCCCGCGTTGGGGGTTCTCCCTGGCTAGCCGCCACATCTTGTGTCTCTTGTCTTGGCTTGTTTTTTGTTGATCATTCAATGTTCTATCTACACTTTACTAAATGTATATGTGATTGCTAATCTGTGGCTAATAAAAATAAAAATAAGTAAACTGCTCTAAGCATAGAACATACCATAATTTAACAATGCGATATGTCAATTGACATGATCCCCAATGGACCATTCTGCAACTTGATACAAATTGCCAACCCTAAATCCATGAGAAGAAGCATCTTTGAAAATTATACTTTTTAACATGTACCTTTCCATCGATGAATGCGACCTTGAAAACTTTGATTTCCATTTCCGAGATGGACACCATGTTCTTCTTGCGATCAAGTACATAAAAGAGATTTTGTAAATGAATCGAGTTACCCTTATTCAATTGAAAGTTAACATTCCCTACACCCTTTCCAAGATAGGTGGCATCAACTCTAAGTATAATCCCACGATTGTTTCCATCTCTACGAAATTAGAGAGTGCACCCATCTATCTAATGAAGTGCCTTGAAGCACTACAATCTATAAGCCAGATTCCAAAAGAATCTGAAGGAGAGGGCGAATACAAGATAACGCTTCTTTATCTTATCAAAAACAACATTTGATTCTTCATACTTGGGGTTCGTTGCTTTCTATGAATAGTCGGACATTTCCTTGATGACCTGCATTACCTGTCATTCCTTTAATCATTGAAGATGTCCCTAGAATGATTTTTATCATCATCAAGTGATGTGTCCCTGCCATTCGGACACTCCTTCGCATAATGGCCAAACTAGTCCCAATGTTAGTTAGCTGTCACTTGCATGTTCTCTCCTTCAGAGACAGATGCTCCGGCTGTTTCGACAATTCCTGACAGTTCTGGCAGTTTCTCTTGCTCCTGGTAGTTTTGCTTGTTCTGACTTTTCTGACAGTTCCGGCTTTTTCAGCAATTCCAACATTCGGCCCTCTGGATCAGGGCAACGCTATTCCTTAGGATCTCTCCTCCTACTAAAACCCAAAGTCAAGTAGAGAGAGGAAGAGATCCCAAGTGTGTTGAAATGACTTGAAGGCCACCTCTATTTATACTAAAACGTTGAGCACATGTGGGGTTTATTTGGTTGTTGGCCGACCTTGACGAATTGTCTTATAACGCAAATAAATTCATATCTCCATGAATACTTATCAAAATCGAATGATCTTTAGATCAATCCTACACCTCTCAATGAGAGGGATCCAAGAAAAATATCAGTGGCTATAAATAAGATGACCCACATGGAGTTTGGCCCTAGTTTCCAATTTTAACATGTGTTATAGCCTCTTCATCAATTTTCGTGCCTAGAGCACATCCGATGCTACCCCAAATCAACACTATGTCCTCTATGTTGGCCTTCTTAACCTTTACATCAACCCTCCTAGGCTATGCACTGCCTCTTTCGGCACTTTGCTACCTCTCTGATATGTATTCTTCAGCCTTGGATCGAAATCCTTTGTTGAACTGCCCCTCACTGCAACTAACCCTTAACACAATTTCCTCAGCAAACCCAACCCCAGAAAATTGAATTCTTGATCTCTCTTGGTGTGTCTCCAACTGGCCCTAAAACCTCCTCTTATACTTTTCCTGTTGATGATTCAACAGCCGAGATTAAGCCCCTAATCAATGACTAAGATTAGATCTGGCTTGATCCTCATTATTTAGAACTTTCTCACCCATATTATATTAATACACATTAATATCTTAATTTTCCTAAGTTTAGACTGAGGAACCCATTAAAAATATTAATTATTTTAATATCTCTTCATCTGGGTGGAATTTCTCCAAACGCTTTCTAGATCTTGGAGATCTCATGTGCCTTAGCCTCTCCACCAAATTTCAAGGCTAGAGCACATCCGATGCTACCAAAAATCAACATTTAGGTCCATTGTACGACTTATACGGCCCTACTAAAACTAGTTGTAAAAACCCTCCCATTGTTGTTTTGCATGGTTTCCCTTCTCCTTTGTTGGGTTGTATGGCCTCCTAAGGTTACCTCTACACTTGTTATGTACGACCCTTCAATTTCTAAGAGTTGGGTTAATCTCCTTTTGTTGTTCACATTGTTTCCTCTTTTCTTCTTTAAACTTCCACAATGAGTGAAAAGCCTTCATTACTCTCTCACTTGTGTTTTTCTAACACTCTGTGTCTTTTTCATTCACTTTCTCTTTCTTTTATAACATTGAGTTAATAACCAAGTCTCCATAACCCTAATATCTCAATGAGATTAATAGTTGTTAACAGTTATTAGATCCTAATCAAAAATAGAGATTACATCTAAATCACTTATGTAAATACTTTACATTTTATTAGGCATTACTCACCTCACTAATAAAAAAACTCTTCACTTTAATAATTAAATTTTCATTAAAGTGAATTACAAAATAGAAATGACTTTTTCGTATTGTTTCCACTTGTTTGACACTATATCTATGCAAAAGTTCTTGTCTAATGCTAAAAACATCAACAACTAAGCTTATAGGTGTTGATGTCAACATCATATTGTGCATTCCTAATAGAATGGTATGGCCTACCCAAGAACAAGTCAAAACAACTACCAAAAATGACAATACACTCCACTATGTCGTAGAAGGGTCATATAGGAAAGGTAATGGAACACTTCAAAGTGATGGAGGTATGTTGGATGAAGTCCTCGACCCATCCAAGCTGACAAGGCTTGGGATGAGATAGTGTTCATAATTATAGATATGCATCCGAATTGCTAGGATAATGGAGCTTCTTCATCATTTCCTATATAATATGTAGCCATCAACACTAAATATGGAGTTCCAGAGGTGGAATCAATGACCTCCACATCTACATCTTCAACAAGTTGTTCAGTGAGAGCATGAACCTTCTTAGCAACCTCGCCCTACGGAACCTTGCACTTATCATCAAAATGCCCATACGTTTTGTGGTAGAAATACTACTTTCACTTCTTTTGTGTCCCAATAGCAAGTGTTGTGCTGGAGACTCGAAATTCTACCCACTAACAAATAGGTTTTTACACTTGAAATAGAGATCCACAATTTAAAAGAAAAAATGAAAGAAATTTAGTAAAAGGGGGATAAAATCTATAAGAAAATGCAATTTATACGTTTAGCAAAAAAAATTTCTACAATCATAGTTCTACAACTTGGAGAGCTTGAAGAAGGATTCCAAGTACAAAGAAAATCCAAAAGAAGACAAAATGGTAAAGCTCTAAAGAGGCATGTTACCCACCAAAAAGTATGTAACCCATAGGAGAAATTTTTTCTCGTCTTTGGATAGTCAACCAACCAGCAACACTATATCAATATGATCAACACAACATAATGTCGCAATCCTCCACTTCTTGTCCCAGTCAAATTTCTCTCCCATTCAGCATAACTTCTTGAAGGAAGGTGGGTCATCCATCTGACAAGTACTTTAACCATTTTGCAATTGTGCACTTTCACATAATGTTATAGGCATACTAATATGAACCACGAGGAAAACTGGTTGATTGACTAATCTCAACTATATTGTTGTTCCCTTACTTCACTTGGAAGGTTAGACTTTGACTCTAGTCTAGTGCGACCATGAAGCATAGTTTTACTACATCATGAGTATTTGTATGTAGATGATATATGTATGTGTAAGTAAGTAGTAATTGTATTATAAAAATATGAATGGTGGTTTATATTACCTTGGACAGTGTGCCTAAATAGGCATTGACTGGTCACGAGGGTTGATTGGTCATGCCTTTTGACCTTTCACTTACATAATTAATTTTATTATTGTTAATTACTAATTAAATTATTATTATTGTATTATGAATTATTTATTCATAACATTGTCACCCACTTAGAGATGCTTTGTCCTCAAAGCATAACTAGAAGGGTTTTCTCTAGTTGAATAGTATTGCGATGGACTGGCATCCTTTCTTTCAATGATGCATTCATTACAAGTAATTGTACCTTCCTTGGAACTTGGAGTGTTAACACCTTTTAGTTTTATAATATCGTCCTTGCCAGTTAAACTCCATGAATTGTTCTTTAAGGTTGGTAGTATAGCTTCCTAATTGTATTAACCATTATGCACCTAGAACTACATCCATTTCTTTGAATGGTAGGGCAAAGAGATTTGTTTGTAGCTCTAGTTCTTGTACTTGGATTGAAATTTTATGACATTCTCTTATTTCTTTGAACTTTTACCCAGTAGCGAAAAATATGGTGAAGTCCTTGATTTGGCATATACAAAGACCAAGTTGTTTAGCAAAATCAATGTTTATACAATTGTGAATACTACCAGAATCTATAAGTATATTGACATTTCTATCTTTTATGAGTTCTTTGAGCCTTAGGGTTTTAGGACATAGTCTCTTCCTCATGTTTGTTGATGGTCTAGTAAGTTTAATGTTCCTTCTTGGAAATTGGCTCTTATTTCGAAGATGTGGTGGAACGTATTTTGCAATTGCTTGTTGTTCTTGATTTCCAAATGAGTTACTATTTTCATCAAGGTTTTTCCAATCACATGAGATTGCAGCTAATGACAGTTCCTCAGAATTTGAATCTTCACTATGTAACAATGATTCCTTCATCATGTTCTTGTACTTCAATTTGTTTCCCATCTAATATTTTATAGTAGCGCAGGGAGGCGCCTTCACATTTATGGCTTGACGTCCAGTTTTCTCCACATTTGCGACAACTATTTTTTTTTTTATCTTTTTTTTCTGGTTCATTACTTAAGTGTCTGATTCCTTCTCAACTTCATAAGTATACATTTTCTTGTTAAGGCATTTGTTTCCTGATGTCCATTTGTCTCCACAATACCTACATTTGTTAGTTACTTTTCTTCCCAAGTGTTGTTGTTGGTCTTCATCTTCCCTAAATGATGACATTCTGAGCTTATATTTTCTCTCAATAATTATCACTGCATGTTGGGCATCTTCAATGGTTTGGGGTTTATATAATTTTAATTCTTCCCGAATGTAATCCTTAAGGCCACAACGATAAATTTTTAATAGCTCTTCATCTGAGAATCCCCTTTTCCTTCTTGCTAACACTTCTCATTCATGTGCATATTCACTTACCGATCCCTTCTGTTTGAGGTGAATGAATCTTTCGTAAACATCATCTTCTTCTTCGTCACGAAATCGTTTTAACAAGGCGTTTTTAAAATTTTTCCAATTGAACGAGCGAGCTGCACATTTGTTAGACCACCATAGGAACCAATCATACACTTCTACTTATAGGTAATTGGATGCGGTCATGACCTTCTCTTGTTCACCTACTAGTGGAGATGCTTCGAAAATGGCATCCATATTATTTACCCATAAAATGGCACCTTTGTGGTCCTTACCATCGTATTTTGGTAACTCTCTTTTAATTTTGAGGTAATCTTTGTCAGAGAACTTTGTATGGTATTGACTCCCTTCAAACTGTATATGCGGTATTCATGGCTTTTCGTGCATCAATGGGATTTCATGATTTGAAAAAATTCTGCCAGTCAACGGGCACGAGGATTGATCGGCCAGTCAACAGGCATGAGGGTTGATCAGCCAGTCAACAGGACGAGGGTTTATAGGTTATCGCACAATAAATTGGTTAACGTGGCCTGGGACCTTGTCTGTGGTATGACTGTCGAGCGGGTTATCGCACAGCCTATCCTTGTGATATGGTTGTCAATATTGCACAGTGTGTCCATGTCCCTAAAGGCAATGGAACAGTGAAACGCCAAACCGAAACACGGACTAAGGTCTGACAGACGAGTTGTCTGCTGGCTCTGATAGCACTGAAGCATAGTTTTACCACGTCATAAGAGTATTTGTATGTAGATGATATATGTATGTGTAAGTAAGTAGTAATTGTATTTTAAAAATATGAATGGTGGTTTACATTCCCTCAAACGGTGTGCCTAAATAGGCTCTGACTGGTCACGAGGGTTGATTGGTCATGCCTTTTGACCTTTCACTTACATAATTAATTTTATTAATGTTAATTAATAATTTAATTGATTAATCATTAAATTATTATTATTGTATTATGAATTATTTATTCATAACAGACCATCTTTAAGGCCTTGGGGTTTTAGGAAGCGCACTACTGTAGAAGCATTGATTAAAGTATTGTGTCCAAAATAATCCATATTCACCACTTTCAATCTTTCCCCTTATTCATCTCCATTATTCAGGTTGTTGGTTATTGGTCATTGGCATTGGCACCCTTTATCCACATCCTTAGCCTTAGGCTCAGAAATTTAGCCCTAGAGGTTGATTGAGCTAAAAGAAAGGTAAAAACATAAGAAAGCCACAATGAAATAAAAATGAAAAATGCAAAAGATGGTTGGGACATTTACTTAGTGTGTGGGCAAAATCCTAACATGAGCTCTACCCCCCTCATTAGCCATCACCTAATTCCTCAAGAATTTAATGTTTCATCCAAAGAAAGGAACTCTTTTATGTCCCAACCCTGATGAGTGATAAACTACTTCATCATAAAGGAGTAACGAAAAAGCTCAAAAGCAAGCTTGGGCTCCTGAGCTATGCACCCAAGTAAAGACAAATCGTAAAGAACTAAAACATGCACCATACGGGTGGAAAAAACAAGCTAAGGAAAGGATTAACTCATGCCTCCAATATTTCTCCCTCCTTACATCTATACACTCAAAATGTTAGAACCCCATTAGTTGGTCACATGGTTATGGCACCTTTCCCTAAGGTCCTTCCCATTCCGCAACCATCATTATCACACACACTTATGGATTGATGGGCTAACCTAGGACATGTCATTCCCTTGGGCCCTGGAAACTCCTAATAGGGTTGTTGACCTAATTATCTCTAATATAAGTGGGGTAACTTGTTTACATGTCCTAAGCCAGGTAGACATTTGAAGGTGAGCTTTTGTGCGAAGTATTATTGTGCCCCAAACATAAGGTATGACCCACTATGATGTAGTTATGGTTATTATCTCTAATGATAGTTGATTTCACTTGATCTTGAAAGGATTTTGTCAAGTGGTGTTATCACAACAACTGAGGCCTCTTGGTAGATGATTCTCATCCCATTCAATAGCACCAAAGGTCATTTTACCCAGACCAGAGAGCAGTTTTGACCATGTTGATGCAGTGTTTGCCACCTAGATGAGAGTGTTGGACTATGAGACGGTTCCACGTGGTATTTTACTCATTTGAGTACCCCTAGATGTTGAAATGTTGAGCGATTGAGACTTGGTGTTAGATTTGTTGATGATGTGCCTAGATGGACCCAAGATGCCCCAATCTGACATTGATACTATTTGATGGGCATTACTTGTTCCAGGTACTAGATGATGATGGTTATCATTCAGATGATAGGGGAGGGCTTGCACAACAGTAATAGGTCCCAACACCTAACTAGTGTGGTGCCATATCACCTCTTTTTCCCTTAGAAGGGTGATGTACAACACTTTGGTGATGACATCATGGTTTTGGGTGCACTTTTGGAGGCATACCCAATTACTTTGAGCTATTACTTGGAATATGGAGCACTCATGATCGATTTGTCATTATTTTGTGGCATATTGAACACTTATGGAGGGTGATATCAAAGTTGAGGAGCTTATTTTCTCACATGTGTGGGATTTTGGGCATTTATTGTTATGTTTTGAGCTATATTGAGATTCTCTTGTAATCTCACACTTACAAACTTGCTTTAGGACTTTACTTGTAAAATTAATGCAAATAAGTGTTGGAAAATGTAGCTAGGTTCGGTCTTCATTTAATGTATTTGAGTCATCTTGTAATGTACTTGTCAAAAGAATAAAGAAAATAATAATAATTATTATTATTATGTCCTATTAAAGCATGGGTTTCATGCTTGGGTCACCATGTTTTAGGTCAAAGTGCCCATTGAGGACTTCTAGGATTTATTCTAAGTCAATAGAGTCATTGTAATTTAAAAGAGACCCTTCTTGGGCTTTCGAATCATGTAAAAAGGTTAAGTATTGAGTCAAATATAATTTATGTATCCTCCACACCAAGTTGGCCTAGAGGAGATCAAATTGGCCTAACGACACTAATTCAACCTCACATGGAGCATATAAATAGAAGAAAATTGAATTCATTTGGAGCACACTCTCTCACAAGAAGTTTGATATCTCTTGTAGCTGGGAAAAGTGCCAAGTCTGAAGTCACAGAAGCCAAGAGAAGTGCGAGTTGGGTGGAGTGTAAGGAGAAGAAGAAAATCGAGATTTTTTTGTCTCTCTCTCTTTGTTTCGTGCCCTAGATTGGGAGATCATAGTCTTCCAAGTTTCACTGTTACTGGAAGCTACCTATTGTCCGAAGTTGCCGCCTAGTCGAAGTTGTTGGAAAGGGGTCGAAATTCTGGAAAGCTGACTTGGTGTGGAGGGAAGGTTTGGTCTTTGTCTAGGGTGAAGAGTCTCAAAGAATATTATTGAAAGGAAGAATTTCTTGACAGGGTTTTCCCCTCGAGGTGGGTTTTTCCCTGGCATAGTGCCTACATCTAGTGTCTATTGCTTTATGTGTTGTTGCTTTGGTAATTGCTTGATGATATAAAAGAAAGAAGATATAACGAATCATTCGTAATAACAAGAAACATCACAAATAATTATCAAGAATAAGAAAATATTTTTTCCTTTCTAATTTTCTAACATGGTATCGAAGCTTTGGTCAAGAAAGAAGAAAAAGGCAGTCTCAAGCACTTGATCAAGGAACCATTCAAAAGATTATCTCAAGGAAGAAATCTAATATATTCAAGGAAGATGTCTTACACAATCAAGGGAGAGAACAAAATTGAATGAGCCTCAAACTTCAAGTCTTGGAAGAAGAGGATTGACCTCATCCTTGAAAAGAACAAGGTACTAGACTTGGTCAAGTGAAAAGTAAAGAAGCCTACAGATGACTCTAGTGATGCTGACGAAGTGAAATTCAGGGAACTAGAAATGGTAGCCATGACTCTAATGGTAGAAGGAATAAAGGACAACCTTGTCCCATTCATAGTCAACATCAATCATGCTCAAGAAATGTATGAAGTCTTGTCAAAGTTATTCACTACTAAGAACATTGGTTAAGTAGCAAGTTTGAAAAATGAGCTAAGGACCACAAAGATGATACAGTGGCCTCCTTCTTTGTGAAGATGGCAAGAATTAGAGATGATCTTTTAGCCATTGATGAAATTGTTCCAGACAAAGGACTCATGATCAGCAACGTTCCACCAAGACCCCAGAATGGGGAGATGCACAAGGGGGATGTGTCGGAGTACCCTCAAATTTTAGGGAAATTTAGGGGGAACGGGGCGACGTCGGGGTATATATGTTTTTTCATTTTTAATATATATATATATATAATATATAATATAATATATTATAATATATATATATATATATATATATATAATATATATATATATATATATATATATAACAAATTCATATTCAATAATGAAGCATAAATACAATGATACACACATAATTGAATTAAATAATGAGATACTCTGATCCATATTCATTTTTCATTATTCGCCATTCTAGAATCTACATTGATTTAAAAATTAAATTCATCATTCATCATTCTAGATTCTAAATTGATTTAAAATTAAAATTCATCATTCATCATTCTAGAATCTAATTAGTACTAAGCAAAATAAACTATAATAAATACTGAAATCTAAAGACTAGAATAGTAAATTGATATAACTAAAACTCAAAAACAGTGGAGTGATTAGTCCAAAAGCCATTCTAATGTACACAGAGGGCTTGGTGCTCTTGATTAAAAACCAATTCCATACCCTTGTAAATCACAAAATGTAATGGAAACATTGCAATCCATTGAATCCTGAATTCTTGAAAAACTGTTAAGTCTACTAGATTTTGAGTGAGATCTAAAATTCTACTTTCTCCATATGAAATCCAATGAGGTCAAAACCACTCTCATGGTAATGTTAAAAATTTAAGTAAAAGGATGAAAATGGAAGATAAAGGAGAGTATCACTTTTACTTTAAGAATTTAACATTACCATGAATTGCATAGCATTAGTAGGGAAATATGGTTAAATACTAGGTTTCCCCTATCATAAATCATTGTTTATAAGCAAATTTAAGGGGCGACGCATAGACCATTTTGAGGGGGGGACACCCAGGCATCCCCCTTTTAGGAAGTCGTGTCCCCCACACTTGGGAATCGTCCCCCCCTGCGTCTGCCCAAAAGGGGGACGTGGGGAAAGGTTTCCCCAAACACCCCCCCTGTCCTGGGTGCATGGGGTGCGAGGGTGCACGCACCCGACCCTGGGGGATGCATGCCTGTGGAACACTGGTGATCACTGCACTATTAGGATTGCCACCTACTTGGGGTGCATTTGCTGCAGGTCTTAACAGTTGGAAGGAAGCTCCCACTTTTGAATAACTATGGACTGCATGCAATCACGAAGAATTGAGGATCTCATTAATTGCCAGTTCTGAAGATGTTTCAAATTCCTACATTGTTAAATATAAAGGAAAGAAATCAGAACGACCAAGGAAGGAAGTTGATAGGTCCAAGGTAGAATGCTATCAATGTCATAAGAAGGGTCACTACAGGAATCACTGTCCCGACAATCCAAGAAACAAGAACAGAGAAAAAGATCAAGCCAACATTGTTGAAGAAGGAGACCCAAAGAAAGTCAAACCTAAAAAAACTGACATAAGGGGCTTACACTACTAAGCCCTTTGCTTTTAGTATTAGTTACTCTATTTTATATTTTTTATATTTAGAAATTATAGGTTTTAACATGTTTTTGAATAAGACTTTTTCTTTTGTTTTATAAGTTTATAGGTATCCCTCAAGCTTTGGAGGGAACCCCCAACAACTCTCAAAGATAAGTATCTCATTTCCTTTCATTTTTTATGTACTCATTTAGTTTTGATTATATTAATACTAATCACCATTCTCCCTCTATTTTCTTTATTAGGAAGACATGTGCTATATCCTCAACGAGTATGGAAGAAAGCCACCCAAGATAAGGTTTGTAAAAGGAACGAAGGTATGCTTTAAAACATTGATTTCTTTATAATAAATGCTTATTCATTTGACAATCTATTAGTAACATGGTTGTGTCTAGTTATAGTGAATCATATTGATTCTTATTATGGGTGATTCATCACTTGATAAATCTACCCCACTCCTCTTCTTAACTGCTTTTATAAAACCTTAGACAGGTTCTCTGGAAAACCCTAACCTAAGGGTATGCTAATATGAATGTCTGAAACCCTAAACTACTTGGGGATATTATGGAATTCTATTTGAAGTTCTTGTTAATGATGTCATGATTGGGGATTTCGATATGATCATAAAATCTTAACTTGTTAGGGTTGAATTATGTTTGTCTAAGTTCTTGAACCTTTGAAATTTTGGAATAGTAGGGTTTGTTGTGTTATGTTATGAAACCCTCGATTTTTAGGGTTTGGTTGGGCCTATAAGAAAAATCTTTTTTATGAATGCAAGATCTTAGGAATGAAACCCTAGGCATTTATAAATGTGTCCATTTGATCGAAACACTTGCTTGGTCTAGGTTAGTATATGTTTAATGTATTAATGTTGTCTGACATATGATATATGATAATGACTTCCTAGATACATGTGTTAACCTAGTTCAGTGTTGCAGGGGAGTGCGCCCCCCCCCTTCGAACCCACTCCCAATCTGCGCTCTGGGCAGGAGTGGGTTGGGAGTGCACTCCCGGAAAAAAAATTTGCACTCCCTGCCAAAATAGGGAGCGACTTCGGGAGTGTCGCTCTCGTCGCTCTGGGAGCAAAAAATAAAGGCTGGGAGCGATCGGGAGCGATCACTCCCGATCGCTCCGGGTCTTTATTTTTCACTCCCGAAGTGATGTGCACTGCCTTCGGGAGTGGAAAGCACGGAGAAAAAAATCCAGACTTGAAAAAAAAATTGTTTTAAAAAAATAAAAATAAAATTGATTATATAAGGGCTTGGAAGGCATTTTTATGTCATTGTGACTTGAGAGAGTTGGAGGAGAGCCAAGGAGCTTGTGCAAAGGAGCGAGGATGAGCGAGGAGCGAGTGCCGAGGAGCAAGGAGAAAGCCTGCAAGGAGGTTAGTAACTTAGTAATTTAGTAGGTTAGTAAAGTTATGATGAATCATGAGTCTAAATAAATAAAATTAATAAATAGTAAATAGTAAATACAATTTTAATTTTCTCATTCCCATTCCCATTCCCATTAAATTTTTCATATTCAAAACTACAAATTTCAAATATCATGGACCTGGTTATATTTCTTGGCATTTTCTTTTTCTTGGTCCCTTTTCTGGTTATTATGGTGCTGGAGAGTAGGAAAATTAGGGGTGAAAATGAAGAGGGGGAAAAAGTGGATTTGATGAAAATCCCAGTGAGGAGGAGCTGGAGGAGGGTGAACATTACTCTAAAAAAACTAAACAAGACCAAACCCCATTGTGGAAATATGTTAACAGGCCTGAAGCAGGGAAAGGGGGTGGAACCGCTAAATTTCATTGCCCCGATTGCAACAATAATTACACAGGTTCATACACCTGTGCCAGAAAACACCTCTGCGGGAAAAGGCCATGGGATGGAGATAAACAAATAGGAATCAAAACTTGTGCAGTTGTGTCAGCAATAGATAGAGCCAAATACATAAGGGAAGAGGAGGAAGCCCAATACAAATCTAAAAAATCAAGGGGTTTCTTTGAACCAAGCTCACAATCACAAACACAAAGAACTCCTTCAACATCCTCCCAAGGCAGTGGATATGGAGGCACAGGGTCAATAGCTTTAAGGTGTAGAACCATATCAGATTGATTTGATGAGGGGTGTAGGAATGATGTGGATTCAAAACTTTACAAGTTTCTCTATGCATGTGAGATACCATTCGATCTTCTTCGCTCACATTACTGACACGAAACGGTTTCTGCCATAAATGATGCCCCTAAAGGATACAAGAGCCCTAGGTATGACAAGGCAAGAACCATTGGACTTGATCATGAAAAATAAAAAATATCACATTCTTGGAATAGAATGACAAGTTCTTGGACTGACCACGGGGTGTCCATTGTATCTAATGGATGGACAAATGTAAAAGGTAAGCCATTGATAAGTGTTCTTGCTGTTTCTGTTAGTGGTGCCATCTTTCTAAATGCATATGATTACTCAGAGAAATTCAAGACCAGCATCAACATTGCAAAATCATTACTTGAAACAATTGACCATATTGGGCCATACAATGTCATCCAAGTCATCACTGATAATGCTCCTAATTGTAAGGCAGCGGGAGCAATTATTGAGGATAAATACCCCAACGTATTTTGGTTTGGGTGTTTGGTTCACACATTGAACCTTTTGATGCATGATGTTGTTAAGAACAAAAATGAACAATACAAATAGATTGGTGATTTGTACAAGAAAGGCAAACAAATGATAAAATTTATTACAAATCATAACAATAGCCATGGCCTTTTCCTCAGTCACTGAAGATTGGAGTTGTTGAAGATTGCAAGGACTAGATTTGGTAGCTATTACCTCACCTTCAGGTGCCTTTTGAAGGTAAGAGAGTCATTGGCTAGCATGGTATCAAGTCCATACTAGCAGGTATTAAAGGAAAGGGCTACAAATGCAGCTGACAAGCGAGGTTTTGAACTGGTGGAGGAGGTCGCTCTTGATGGTATGCTTTGGTCAAGTGTGAGGCAAATATTGGATTTCACCATGCCCAGTTATCACATGATTCGGTTTGCAGATGCAGATAAACTAGTGATTGGCAAGGTGTATGAGCAGATGGATACCATGTTGGGGCAAATAAAAGATATTGTTCATAACAATGATCCCGACTTGTACAAACTAATTCACGATTTTGTGTGTGTATGTTGGAATAAACTTAATCTTCCACTACATCTCTTGGTGTATATCCTTACGCAAAAATACTACTCTACATCTTGGTTGGGCCAACCTGCACCAGGGGTGGGGTTAGGACCAAACCCCATTTAGATGAAGAGGTAACTAGAGGATATTTGGATGCATTAGAAAAGTTGATACCTAACAGGGAGAAATGTGCAACTGTGCACCTTGAAATAGGAAGATACTTCAGTGGCATTGGTTTGTTTGGTACCTTCCATGCAATGGAAGACAGAGACAAATTTGATTCTCTCACATGGTGGGAATCATATGGCAGCCAAGGACTTTTGCCAAAATTGGAAAAAAAAATTCTATCACAAGTTGTAAATACTTCTTCTGCAGAGAGGTGTTGGAGCACCTATAGCTTCATACATAATGTGAAAAGAAACAGACTCAATGAAAACCAAGCAAAAAGCTTGGTTTATGTGCACTACAACTTGAGTTTGTTGAGTCATTACTGTGATCGGGCTTATGAGGATCCAACATATAAAATTTGGGACAACCACCCAAAGGATGACAATTTGGAGCATGGCACTATACATCTTGAAGAACTGGAAGAGGAACTTATAAGGGATGAAGACGAAGCAGCTGTAGCAGCCATGCCACCTCCACCATCCAGTAGCAGTGCTCGAGTTCTTAGTCTTGTTCCTTTGTTGTCGCCACCTCCATCTACACCCTCACATGGAGGGCATGTGCCTTCTAGTTCTAGTCGTCAGTCTGTGTAGGAGACTCCTAGAAGACCATCACGACCTACTCATACAGGAGACTCTTGTGGCAAGGGCCACATGTAGCAGTAGATAATAGATTTACAGTTTGCTTGTCTTTTCTAGTTTCTATTAATTTTCATAACTGTTGAGTCTTGAGTCCTTAACTCTTGAATCTGACTCTTTCATATCATAATGATATTTTTTGTAAACAATATATGACTGTGAAAATGAAAGTTTGAAGTTTGAAATTGGCAATTATAACTCATTGGTAATGATTTTGAATTATGAATATGATGTTTCGTGAAAGACTAAAGTTGTTTCATTTCATTTCATTATTCATAATTCATTTTATAACATTTCATTTCATGTTAACAATTAGAACTTCGACTTAGCTTACAAGTTTGTAATGGTTAAGCTTAGCTTACAAGTACAACTTTGGTGATCAATGATGACAAATGTTATATATTGAATTTTCAATTTTGAAAGCTTGAAGTTGAAACTTTAAGATTGAATTTGATGAATCAATGATTCACGAGACTCAATATGTTGCAGTTGTAATATGTATGTTACTAACTTGTGGACGTGGTTGAATGAAGATTATAACTCTAAGATGATTGTGTGATATGGTTCAATGATCATCTAGTTTTTTATTTTTATTTTTAAATCAATTCATAATTATATATGTTTTTGTGACATATAAGTATCAAAAAAAAATAATAAAAAAATATAATATTTAAAAATCGCTCCAGGATTTGCTCCCAAACCAGGAGCTTCTGAAAATGTCACTCCCACACCCGTTTTCACTCCCGCTCCCCACTTTCACTCCTGCTCCCAAGTAACACTAACCTAGTTATTGATGGCATAAGTCTTAGGATTTAATATAAGTCCTTATCTAAGATTCTAGTATGATATTTGGAAATCTAGGGTTTTGCAGCCAAACCCTAGTAGTAATTAATTTCCCTAGTATGTGTGATATAAAAATCTGAGAGCTATTTATATAATTGAGGTTGTGAAAATGAAAGTTTAGGGTTTTGGAGTTGAACCTTAGTAGAAGTAAAAATCTCTTATGACAATATGATGATTTGAGATTTGTGTAAATCTAAGTTTTAGTTGGGATTAATGTTTGATTGAAAATCTAGGGTTTGCAACTAACCCTAGTGTAAGTTGGTCATGTTAATGACTAAGCTGTGATTGGCTTTGATTGATTCTCCTGTATGAAATCTAAGATTTGTATGAAACCCTAGTGGAAAGTCTAACATATGAATTCTGAAAGTTGTTAGATGCCTTCTAGATCTATATTTGTTTGAATTGTTTCTAGGGTTTGCTATATATTGTAGTAGGGTATGTTACACCTTTGAAGTAAACATTAAAACCCTAGATGGAATGAAAGTTGTTATGAAGTAGTCTAGGGTTTATGACAAAGTCCCTAGCAATATGTTGAAGAATATATGTGTCTTGTTTGTAATTAAGTTTGGGTATCTGATGTATGTAAGGTTGAAATGCTTCCGTAATTCTAATATGGCTAACTTCATGCTTCTATAGATTTGGTTGTACTTGCTATATAAGTTGTTCAAGTACATAAGCTTCAATATGGTCAAGATGCTCGTTGATGTGATAAGCATGATGAGGATGATGATAACTCTGATGAAATGGTTGGAAACCATGAAATATTCTCCGATGACGAAAAGAAGTTTATCTCCCTGAGTTAAGAGGGAGCCTGGATAGAAGAAATCTCCCTGCGTTAAGAGGGAGCTTGGATAAAGGAAATCTCCATAACTGAGAGGGAGGGCATAGCTTAGTATTGATTAAAGAATGAATTTCAGAGGTTATGTTGTTGCATATGAAGTAGCAAAAGGAAATTGTATGATTGAGGAATCTTTTGTCAAAGATTCGGTTGATAGTCCTACTGTGAAGAGTTGAGAAGCAACATCTAGAACTCAGAGGTTTGTATTTGATTATGTACATATGAAAGTATATTATTGATCGGGGTTGTGTTTGTATAGGTGAATCTCTCGAAAATGTTGATAGCATGCTAGTTACCAATCAGTTTGATTGGGAGAGATTGGTTATCCTTGATCTGTTGGATCTAGGAGTGTTGAGGCTTTGTGAGTGAAGCATTTCCTAAGAGGACATCTAATTGGCACTTTGTGTTGATGTCTAGGTCTCGAAGTTGAAAAGGTGGTGTCAATTATAGAGCTCTATTTTTGTATACACACCTGGATCTTTGGGTTGGTGGTTAGCAAGTAAGCCTGGGGGTACCTAGAGAGGCTGAAAGCTTGAGTCCACCTTATTCCCACTTGGATAGATTGCCCTGGTTAGGAATCTAGTCTGTGGCATTGCAGTGCCTAAATTTTTGAGAGACCAATGGATAGATTTCCCTGGTCAGGAATATAATCCATGGCATTGCAGTGTTTAAATTTCTTCATGGTTCATATAGTTGAGATCTTCCTTGTACTTGTATATGATGAATACCTCCCTAGTTAAGAGGGTGTGTTGGAAAATGTAACTAGATTTGGTCTTCATTTAATGTATTTGATTCATCTTGTAATGTACTTATCAAAATAATAACAAAAGGAATTTTTATTAATATTATTGTGACTTATTAAAGCATGGGTTTCATGCTTGGGTCACCATGTTTTAGGTCGAAGTCCCTGTTGAGGACTTCTAGGATTTATTCTAAGTCAATAGAGTCATTGTACTTTTAAAGAGACCCTTCTTGGGATTTCGAATCATGTAAAAAGGTTAAGTATTGAGTCAAATATAATTTATGTATCCTCCACAGCAAGTCAGCCTAGAAGAGATCAAGTCAACCTAAGGACACTAATTCAACCTCACATGGAGCCTATAAATACAAGCAAATTGAATTCATTTGGAGCACACTCTCTCACAAGATGTTCGATATCTCTTATAGCTAGGAAAAATGAGAATACTGAAGCTGGGAAGCCAAAACAAGTTCAAGTTGGGTGGAGTCTAAGGAGAATAAGAAAATCAAAATTTTGGTGCCTCTCCTTGTTTCATGCCCTAGATTGGGAGATCGAATTCTTCCAAGTTTCACTGTCGTCAGAAGCTGCCTATTGCCGGAAGCTACTGCCTAGTCGAAGTTGCTACAAAGGGGTTGAAATTCTGGGAAGCTGCCTTGGTGTGGAGGGAAGGTCTGGTCTTTGTCTAGGGTGAAGAGTCTCAAAGAATACTATTGAAAGGAAGAATTTTTTGACTGGGTTTTCCCCTCGAGGGGGTTTTTGCCCTGGCATAGTGCCTACATCTGGTGTCTATTGTTTTATGTGTTGCTTCTTTGGTAATTTCTTGATGAACTAAAATAAAGAAGATATAAAGAATCATAATAACAAGAAACATCACAAGCAATTATCAAAAATAAGAAAATCTTTCTACCTTTCTGATTTTCTAACAATAAGGTGAGTTATTCCTTGTATAAGGAGAAGAGACCTTACTCCACTTGTCATCATCACACATTCATTCACTCCTCTCTTCAAAAGAGTATGAATTAGTCTCCTTGTTTCATCTTGCACAACATGTGATCTTTACATGGTGCAAGTTTCTTTTGATGATGATTTTCTGAGATTTTCGAAAATTTTGTAAGTTTACTGACTATGTTCGATGTTTCTAGTTGTACCATTGTACAATTGCTAAATTTACTTGAAATCTTGCTCCTCTATGACATCTAAGATTGTTTTCTAAGAAATTTTCAAGGGAACTCTAAGTGTGCATCCCTTAAATTTAAAATCTCCCCTCACAAGTAAGACACAAAGGTATTAATTGATGTCCTAATCATCCTCCCATTACTTCATCAAGGCCATTCTCAAATATTTATTCCTAAGAAGACTCCATTAAGCCATTTAATACAAGGCACTAATCATAATTGTGTTGACCTTCCCTCTAATTAATTAAATGTCTTTCTTTCTCCTAGATACCTATGGTTAGGGCCAGTGTTTTATGTACAAATTTGCCCAAAAAAAAATATATGATTGATGCTTATGGTTCCAAAATTAGGAAACACATTAATAAACAATATAATTGTAAAATCTAGCATTATTGCATGTTTAAACCCTCCTCTTCAGGGTTAACATCATCCATAGATTGTTGTTTATGCATATTTTTAGCCATAAAACTATAATAAAACCCCTAATCCTTGGTGTCCATTTGAAGGCGTTGCTTCCTTTCTTGATTATTCATCAAAAGGCATTTTCCCTTGGCTGTTATATGACACAGTGTACCCTATTATTGAAAATCAGCAAAACCCTACTTTATAATGGTCATCGAATTGGTCTAGGAATAGAGGTAATTGAACTTTGGCATAGAACATCTAGGTCTTCTAAGTCCTGTTGGTACTTTATCCCATCTTATAGACCTCATATCAATCACCTTGAGCCATAATCATTGAATATCCTTTAGGTGAGTTTCAGGAGTCTCCCTTGTTGTCAAATACGACTAAAGAGCAGGAGAAAGGTTGTTGAGGTGATAGTGGCAACCCTTTATCTTGTTGCCATAAGGTTTGTAACTTTGGTTCTCCCTAGTGGAGCTTTGCACTAGGCCTGCTAGATTTTGCAGCAACAAGACCCTAATCTTAAGGCTTTGACACTAATTGTTATGCACAAAAAGTAAATGAGATACTCACATAAAAGAAAACAATAGATCAAGTATGAAAGAGGTTGTCATGATGTATGCTCATTTGTATTACAATTTACTATATATAGAGAGCATAAAATTATGGGAAATGTGATCAAAATTGACCAATTCATATGACCATTGATAAACTGGGTGAGTGATCTGTTTCGACTAAGTTGCCCAAAAGAGATAAGGAAAAAGTACAAATATAATATATGTTTACAAGGTCTCATCACATTCCTATGAAGTAAAAACAATTCAAAATCAAAATCATAATGCTTCACAAGATGAAAACATTAATCAGCTATCTAGAGAAGTATAAGTTGTGTTTGGTTAGCATATGGAAAGTTTAGAGGGAAAAACTCTGAGCTCTTTCAGGCTCATCCCACTGATCCTCCAGTTTTATATTGCTGGTAGAATGAAGTTTTTATGAATAAATGCAACTTCAGTAAATTTCAAAAAATTGAGATGTAAACCAAAAAGCTTCACAAAAACAAGGGAAGGTATACAGTGCCTGAGATTTTTTTTGTTTAAGGAAAACAAGCAGATAAGGCCATATTTTGTTCATTGCAGGTAAAACCCTGTTTCCATTGTTCATTGCATCTACTGAATTTATGCTGTCCTGAAGAGTGTAAAAGGAAAATTGTTTTGCTACCCACTAAATCCCTTCTCTAGATTCCACTTCATTTCTAAGTGCTTCCTCTATCATAGCAAGTGTAGCCATTCCATTCTGCAGCCAATCACCTCAAGTTAATTATCCCTCTTTCATTAAGCAATCATCTAACATAGCTTCCATGATACTTTTCAATCTCGTCCAACACCATATTATAGTCTAACAAAATAGCAAAGTTAGAACATCAACAAAAATTCAATATTCTCATTTCCATATCATTAGCTGAATATTGGAGCACATATCAAGTATAGAAGTCCAATGAAACAATTATGTCACATTAAGTAACAAAAGAAAAGGGAGAAACTCATTTTCAACATCCATTTGGTTCCTTTTAAGTCCACTCAAACATGAGCAAAATAAAATAGTAATTTACTCTATGATATATGCTTACCTTAATTAGTACTCATAAAACCAGACAACTGGGTTACTTTCATTCAGTTTCTTCTGATTGGTAACCTTCCTGATCAACATAAATTAAGATCTTGGTTCAAAACCCATAATAAATAGATATCCAATCGAAGCAGACTTCAAGACCAAAAATTGGTCTTATCTCCCTTTAATCTACTATATATGTGACCTTATATAGTAACCAATTTTGACATAACAAAAAAAATTTAATAGTTGCTAATGAATGCTCACCCATTGGTGAGGATGATGGATTATTTAGTCACCCACAAGGCAAATAGTCTTCCCCAACCAAATCACATGTTTCAAAAAAAAATCCAAGTGCAAATCCTGAACAAATTTGATGGATAGATATTTGTAATATCCCTAAGGAAATTTAACAGTAATAAACAAAGCATGCATAGATAAAAAAACACAGAAAATTTGCCCAAATATCAGAACACGAAACAGAGCCAAAAACTGCATTGCTGAGCCATTTTATTTATAAAACATGAAGTTACAATGTGTGCTTGAAACGTATGCATCTAGGCTTTCCCAAGGCATGCTAGCTAAGCCCAAGTGATGGACATGAAATCCCCCAAGTGTACTGGTGGATCTCCCTTTGGCTCTGTGCTGAAATGCCCAGAAAAGGAGTTGTTGGCTGTGAAGAATAGCTACTAGGGACTCATCTGGTGCTCAGAAAATTCTGGGAAATTAACCCCGGGCTCTCCACCAAACACCCACAAAAACTCATGAAGGAATTTGTCGATTGCTGATTTCGGAATTTCGGCCCAATTTCCCTCAATGGCACTACTGCTGGGTAATTCGACCCACTTGATAATCCTATTGCTGAAAGCTCCCAAATGACTACACTCACCAACACATCTCCTCTCTGGACTCCTCCACAAGTTTCAGCCCAAAACTCCCTTCTCTCCTCAACCCCCATGTGTGACACCTCCAAGGACTATGCAATCCCTGCACTGCAACTATTGTAGCTTCTCCACACTCACACTTCGTTGCTCCTGGATCAAACTAAAAAGGAGGAGACTCCCTCCTAGGGCTGGCACTCAAAGTCCACTGAAGTAAGGGGTGAGATTTACACCTAGAAACTCTTGTTTTTAACAACACTTGCAAACTTGGCCTCAGCTGAAGCGTGCTAGTCTAAGAGAAAACTCAGATAATCATGAATGACCAAAATGCTTGCCTCTTCCTCTTTTTGTCAAAGAGACTCCAAAATTCCCATGTAGACCCAACTTCAACTTTCCCCCGCCAATCTCCCTCCAATGAATGCGAGTTTCCTTGTGGGTCGTATTTCTCTATGGGTGGACCCCACTTACCACTAGCATTTCAATTTATCTCCTCCTTCCTCTAATGTTTAGGCTTCCCTTTAGCTCAAATTCATATGGGATCTCTAAACCCACATTTCCTAAGTACAACTGCGAATTTATCCAAAATTTGGAGAAATGATATCTCCCCTTAGCAATATTGCTAAATGGGAATATCACAGTCCTCCCCACCAAAACGTTGCTTATCCTCAAGCAACTGTAATGAAGGATGTTGAAGTATCTGCTCTCCCTCCCAAGTGGCATCCGCATCTGATAAGTTCTTCCATCTGATCCAAAAAATCCTTGATAACCCTATTCCGAAGTGCCCCTCGCTGGTGTCCAAAATAGCCTTTGGCTCTAGAACTAAGTGCCCCTCATCATCCATCGGTGGTAGCTTTGTAGCTGCGGTCACCTGTTGCCCTAGTGCATTTTTCAGGAATTACACATGCAAAATGTTGTGTACTCGGCTCCCTAGGGATAGCTCCAACTCATATGCTACCTCCCCGACTCTCCTAGTGACTCAATATGGCCCATAGAAGTGAGGATTGAGCTTCTCGACCCCCTTCTTCTTGAGTTATCACTGCCTGTATGGATGGAACCTCGAGAAGCCTAAGTCCCCAACCTCAAAGTGCCTCTCTACTCGGCCCCTTGTCTGCATAAAGCTTCTACTGGTTCTGTGCAATTTTTAGGTTATCTTTGAGAGCCCGCAAGATATCTTGGCTTTCCTATATCCAATCCTTGGCCCTAGGGGCCTTGCTGTCTCCAAACATCACGTCAGCAAAAGATAATGCATCGTAACCATACAAGGCTCTGAATGGGGACATACCTATGGACATGTGGTATGTGGTGTTGTAGCAGTACTCGCCCAAGTACAACCATCGTATCCATGCACGGAGCTAGCCCATCAAATAGTTAGGTAGGTAACCCTCCAGCCATTTGTTAACTATCTGTGTTTTCCCATCAGTCTGAGGGTGATAACTAGTGCTCGGAGTGAGCTTTGTGCCCACTAGTCCAAACAACTCCTGCCAAAATCCTCCCATGAAATAGCTAACCCGATCACCGACAATGGTCTTAGAGACACCATGAAGTTGAAATACCTCCCTGAAAAACAAATTGGTCACCTATGAGGTTGAGGACCGAGTTGAGATGGTGAAAAAGCATGCAAACTTCATCAATCGGTCCACCACCACATATATGCAATCGTTGCCCTACAGTGTGGGCAATCCGATAACGAAATCCATCGACACACTCTCCTATTTCCCCTCAAGAATAGGAAGAGGTTGTAGTAACCCAGCAAGGTGTGTCTACTCAGCCTTGTTCCTTTGGCAAGTGTCATACTCCCGGACATGCCTCAAAACATCATCCTTAAGGCCCTTCCATGGAAAGTGCTCCCTGATGGACCTGTATGACTTGGCAAACCCCTAATGCCCTGATAATGGTGAGTCATGGGCTGCTTGAATGATCTTCTCCCTCCACTAGGAGCTTGGCAGTCAATAAATCTGGTCCCGGAAGTAAATCACCTCATTCAACACCATGTACTAGTCATCCACCACTGCACCATCAAGGACCTCGCATGAAAATTGGTCCTTGGAATACTCCACCCGTAACTGCGGCCTCCAATCAGGTGTAATGTTCATCAATGCAAGGGTAGCTGGCCTCTGGGACAATGCGTTAGCTACCACGTTCTACTTCCCTTTGACATACTCAATGTCAAATTCATATGCCTCGAGCTTGCTCACCCACTTCCGTTGCCTCTCCTGCAACTGCTTCTGTTCCAAGAAGAATTTGAGACTGTTGTGATATGTTTTGACCTAGAACATGTTTCCCACCGAGTACTGCCTGAACTTTCCTAGCACATGCATGATGGCTAGAATCTCTTTGTCATAAATGGAGTACAATCTCTCGTGGGGCAGTAGCTTCCAACTCCCGAAAGCTATCGAGTGTCCCCCCTACATCAAAACTGCTCCTACACCCTCCCCTGATGCATCACAATCAAGCACAAAGGTTTTTGCGAAATCAGGGAGTGCCAACACTGGGCAGCTACTCATGACCTATTTGAGGCGCTCAAAAGCCTCCTGCGCCCCATTTGTCCACTCAAATTCCCCCTTCTTTGTCACACCGGTGAGGGGAGCTGCGAACTACAAGAAGCCCTTCATAAAATTCTAGTAATAGGTACAGATGCCCGCAAAACCCCTTAACTTTGTCACATTTTGAGGCTCTGGCCAATCTCGGATGGCCATGATCTTCTCCTCATGGACTCTCACACTATCCTCGCCAATAATGTACCCTAGATAGAGCATCTTCATCAAACCAAACTCACACTTTGACAACTTAGCGTAAAACTGCTGCTCTTCCAAAATGCGCAACACTATCTCTAAATGTTGCAAGTGTTCCTCCCAAGTCTGACTGTAGATCAATATATCATCGAAGAAAACCAACACGAACTTCCTCAATTGCCCACGAAACATGTGGTTCATGCAAGATTGGAAGATGTTTGGTGTGTCGGTCAGCCTAAAGGGCATAACAAAGAACTTGAAGTGCCCATAGTGGCACCTGAAAGTTGTCTTAGGGACATCGTGGTCTCTCACCCTGATCTAGTGGTACCCCGAATGCAAATCAATCTTGGAGAAGAACTTAGCCCCCTCAACTCATCCATCAGCTCATATATGCATGGGATGGGGTAACGATTCTCCATGGTCTTCTTGTTGAGGGCCCAGTAATCTATGTACATGCGTAAGGACCCATCCTTCTTCTTCACCAGGACAACTGATGAAGCAAAAGGGCTAGAATTAGGCTCGATGTGCCTAAGTGCCAATAACTCGTGAATGGTCCTCTCAATCTCATCCATGTATGCCTTGGGATGTTTGTAAGGTGTTGTGATCACAACCTGTTCCCCCAGCTCCAACTTAATAGTATGCCCAAAACCCCAATCAGGTAGTTGCTTGGGCGGTATGTCTCCAAACACCCTCAAGTACTTGTACAAGAAAGCATGTATGTTTGGGTTTGGTGGCTTGGGCTGACCCCTAGCCTAAGAAATCCTCAACTCCAAGGCCCACTCAATATCACCATGCCTCATATCTACCTCCATCCTATGCGTTGAAATAGCTTGTGGAGGGTAGGAGTGCATACCCCTCAGCAAAACCAATTTGCCATCTGACCCTGTGAATTCCATCTCCAACTTCCTCCAATTTGTAGTGACTCGGCCAAGTGAGTAGAGCCACCAAACACCCATCACCACGTTGGTGTCTGGCACATCTACCACAAAAAAGTGTGTCGTCATTGAATAGTTCACCATGTTGGCTGTCAAGGCGAGAACATAGTGAATGCACTACATGGTTCTATCTCCCGGCACAAGAATCGAAAATCCCTCAAACTCCTTGTTTGTGATGACCCTCCTCTGAACCATTTGTGCATTGATGAAGTTTTGGTTAGCCCCACTGTCCACCAAAACTGAAACATGCTTCCCCTGCACCATGGCCCTAATCCTCAAGGTCAAAAACTTGGGTACCCCTCGCAGAGATGTAAGGACCCTTCTTGCTAGTGTGAAAGGAGCTCCCCTTGGTGGTGGTGGTGGTGGTCCCCTCTCCACATGTGCTACGTTGTCATCTCCACCCACTTAAACTCTACATCATCCTCCAAGTCACTATCGGAAAAGACCTCAATGTAATGGGCCTTTCCTGCAGTGCACCTATGGCCTAGTGCCCAAGTTTCTTGACATGTGAAACACAATTTCCTCCTTCGGAGGTGCCCCTTGGTCTCCTCATATAGCTTCCCTCACCTTGGTTGGCTCTCGATGGTGGAGCCATCGTGTCTCTTCACCTTTGTTGGAATCCCTATCTAGGTGGTAATGGTGCTCTAGCCCTGGGTGGGGCATCGTACAGATCTTGAACCCTCCCCACTGTGTGCTGCAAGGTAGTGGGTATGTTGGACCTCACCAATCCCTTCAATGGCTAGCTAGCCCCTCTACAAACATGAAAACCCTCCTAGCCTCCGATATGTCGGGTACCATCACTAACAACCTCAGAAACTCTGAGATGTAAGCTCCCCAAAATGCTCCTCTGTGGCTCTCCTATCAAAATTCTCCAACACCCTCCTAGTGAAATCCTCATAGGTTTCCACTCTGGCATGACCCATCGTGGTTAGCCCATGAACCCACCAATCATGGGCTTCCCCTTCTAAATGAAAAGTGGCAATTTTAATTGCCTCTCCCTCTGTCATCTGATTAAGTTGGAAGTAGACATCTCGCTTCTCAACCCATGCTTTCGCTGAACTCTTGGATGACCCATCAAAAGTCGGGAGGAACAATCTCCCCATGGTGTGTTGTAATCAGTGCTATGTGTATAGCTTCCTTCACCTTGTCCCTTTCCCCTGTTATTACCTTTCAGCTGATAAAAGTCCCTAAAGGTAATGGCCTCTCTAAAGTCAGGTCCATAGGACTAATACTCCAAAATATAGTCACCCATGGGCATCTCCTCTTGCCCTTGCGACCCTCCAACACCGAATGTTATAAATGTGAGAATAGTGGACCTAGGTGGTGTGATGGGAATGAGGGGTGCGTTGGGGTCATGGCCCCCTTGGTGATGCAAAGTACTGGAGCCCTCACCAATTTGGAATTCCCCTTGAACCCCTTTTCCCCTGTTGTTACTGCAATTTTGTTGCCTTAGCTCTACAATTCCTTTGTACAAGTCTTGCACGGCCTTGAGAAGATGTTGGGAAAACTCCTCCTCTTTACCCCTTCTATCTCCCTTGTTATCCACCATGTTTGGCTTTTCAATCTCTGATTTAGCTATCACTAGATCTGGGGTGATTTGTAGCTACCTCTCTCTACTTTTGTACCTCTACCTCGTGTAAGTTATGTTTTGTTGATCTTCTAGTATCATAGACTAATGTTGGTCCTCACAGGTTGAGCAAGGTCTATGAGCTCTGATGCCACCGTAATATCTATAAGGAAATTTTACAATAATAAACAAAGCATGCATAGATGAAAACACATAGTAAATTTGTCCAAATATCATAACACAAAACAGAGCCAAAAATTGTGTTGTTGAGCCATTTTATTGATCAAACATTAAGTTACAATACGTGCTTGGAAAATATGCACCTAGGCTTGCCCAAGGCAAAATCCCCAAAGCATACTGGCTTATCTCCCTTTTTCTCTGCAATGAAATGCTACTTGCTATGGCCTTCACCAGTGCTTAGAAAATTCTAGGAAATTAGCTCTAGGCTCTCCACCAAATACCCACAAAAACCCCCAGAGGAATTTGTTGATTGCTGACTTCGGAATTTCGGCCCATTTTGCCTCAATGGCACTGCTAGGTAATTCGACCCACCTGATAATCCCGATGCTGAAAGCCCCCAAATGACTGCAATCACCAACACATCTCCTCCCTGGACTCCTCCACAAGTTTCAGCCCAAAACTCCTTTCTCTCCTCAACCCCCACATGTGACACCTCCAAGTGTCTACCCTGCTGCTACTGTAGCTTCTCCACACTCGCACTTCACTGCTCCTAGATTGAACTGAAAAGGATGAGACTCCCTCCTAGGGCTGGCAATCGAAGTCCACCAAAGCAAGGGGTGAGATTTCCACCCGGAAACCTCTTGTACTCAACAACACTTGCAAACTTGGCCTCAACTCAAGCATGCTAGTCTAAGAGAAAACTCAGATAATCATGAATGACCAAAAATGCTTGCCTCTTCCTATTTTTGTTAAAGAGCCTCCAAAATGCCCATGTGGGCCCAACTTCGACTTTCACCCACCAATCTCCCTCTAATGAGTATGAGTTTCCTTGTGGGCCATATTTCTCTATGGGTGGCACCCACTTACCACTTGCAGTTCGATTTATCTCCACCTTCCTCTAATGTTTAGGCTTCCCTTTAGCTCAAAAATTCATATGGGACCTCTAAACCCACATTTCCTAAGTATAATGCGAATTTATCCAAAATTGGGCAAGATTGATATTTACCCTTAGCAATATTGCTAAATGGGATATCACAATATCCCTCAAACACTGCACCTATAGAATGCAGCCACTGTCATCGACTCATGTTTCTCAAAGAAAGTTTCAGGTAAAAGAAAGTTGTTTTTTGTTAAAAAAATTATTAATTAAATATAAAATAAAAATATATAAACCATTATCCATCGCTTGTATGTCTAGCTGCTATTTTATCAGACATTTATTGTTCCTAACTCAACTCTCTTCAAAACATTAGCAATGTCAGACACATCAGCACAGCTTAATAACTTTAACCAGAGGTAACATAACTTGTCTAAAATTCAATACTTCTTACTCTATGTTTTGAAATTTCAAATACACAGGGATCTTGCAACATGGTTTATACTGACAGATAATACTTAAAAAAATGATATGCTTAATATCAGCTAGTTGTGCATGGCCCAGGGAGCAATAAAATCGTACCTCGACTAGATCTAGTGATATCAGACACTCCTCTTGTTCATTTGAACCTAGAAGTAGAATAGATGCAGTCAAGCATGACCCTACAATGATTCCCACTGACTTCTGATATCTTTTTCTATCGCCTAATATGAGCAAAACCTGTCCCCAGTGTTCCCTTTTGGAGTCCTCATTAAAATCTGTAATAGAACACAGCCAACTGGTCAACATTTGTTAACCTGGAATTATTATCTTTCACTTGCAATACCATTGAATAAACAACATAAAGATTAACAATTTATTAATTATTAACAGAAGATGCAAGAACTATTAGAAAAACATAAAAGGATGTTAAATGTTCCTGTTCAAAACAATCAAAAAATCTCTACAATGCAAACTAATAATTGTAATTATTGGGATCATTGTTCATGTGTAACAAACAACATTAGTTTACCCCAGATCTTTGACCTGTATTCAGAGAAATATCAGTGTCTCTGTAACTAGAACCTGAAGATATGCTTGAAGACACTACAGAAGATCTTGACAGAAGCTTTTCATTCCTCTCTTTGAGGAGCTGAATTTCATATTTAATATGTGATTTATACTCCAAAGATTCCTGAGTTATCGAATGTGTTTCCTGCCTTGATGCCTTCACAATTTCATCCAAAGCCTGACATGCATAAACCAACCAAAACTTGAACACGAATCTCCAATTCTGTTATTAGTGAAACAAGAACCCATCTTTATGTACAACCTAATGACCAGTTACCCAAGAGCATTAACCTTAGAACCATGATTAATCTCACACTTTACATGAAAGTTAGAACCAACCCTATCATGAGAGAAAAATATAGATATTAAAAATAGATATTATTGTTCTTTAACTCATGTAAGAGTACATCTATATCAACACACAATATGGTAATTTATAAATAACACATCATATTGAAACTTGGAAAGAAAGCATTATAAATAAATGAGCAGGAACATTTAACAATAAAAAATGTCGAGCAATTTTCCACCATTGCTTATATTGGTATCCTCATCATTAGTATCACCTTTGCCTCTACCTTAATCCTCCGGGACATCAGTCAACACCACCCAATTTTGATGAAATTATCCAATCCAAGCTTTAAAATATAGAGAAAAACTTAGCATGCCTGATCAATGATTTTGGCTTGAGTGAAGGGTACATTTTTGTTAAGACTGTGATAGAGGAATCCAACAATCAACATCGCCAACATCAAGGTACATAGAGGGTTCTTGATTAAATGTCAATCCCATACCCTCATACGCAATAAAATATAAAGAAAATATTGCAATCCTACCAATCTCAAAATCCTAAAAATTGTTAAGTTTGTTGAATTTTAAAATGGATATGAAATTATGCTTTCTCCATATGAAATCTGATGAGGTTGGAACCACTCTCAAACACCCTGAAACAATTAATGGTAGTGTTAAAACTTTAATACTACCATTAATCACTAGCATTTTTAGTGCAAATTGACATTGAAACCCTCTTTTAAAGAAAAAAATCCAATCTTAAAGGCTTCTAGAAGTCTCCTTACTTCATAATTAACCTCTAATTAGGCATTAAAACCAAAAACTTGGGTTCCAACAATCAAATTAAGGAAAAATCGAACAAATGTTTTTTTGGAAAGATGTTGTACGAAAACTGAAACATCTTTTTGTCCATATGATATAGTTTCCCACAAGTGAAACATGTTTCATACAAATTGAAATGTGTTTCAGTCATGTTTCAGCATTTCAGTACTAAAACGCAACTGATACGGGGGGGGCAAATTTCCTGCAACATATTGTTTATGAATGGATCTGTATATATATGATACTGCTCTACTTTAATGGATTTATGATACTATAACCATTGCTAATGCATATACATCCTTTGCTGTATCCCCTTGTATCGCTGCTACTGCAACACAACTCTTATAAGAGCCGTGAGTACCCGCGGGTTTTGATGGGTTTTATAGCAAGACGGGTCACTTGCATAGAACCTGGGGTTTCTACCCATAGCTACCAAAACCTACATAAAACTTGGCTACCCACATGGAACCCATGAAGAACCACATACGACCTGCATAAGACCCGTGGAGGCCCTCAAAATTCAATTTTTATTTTATTTTTAAATTTATTTTTAGAGATCATGTGGAGGGAAAGTGGAAAGGGAAAATGGAGGGAAAGTTTTGCCGAGTCTTATACAAATCTTATATGGGTCATTCTGAAGTCTTATACGAGTCACCGAGTCAATAACCAGATGAATCTTATACGATTATGAGTCGTGCTACATTGATTTCTCAGTGTAAAGTTCTCCAGATGTTGAATAATTGATCATAAGTTAGCAACATCCCTGCACATTTCATGATATCCATGCCTAAGGTCATCTAGACTTGAAACTCAGGAATTGTACTAAATGACCAGCATTTGTTGGTCAGTCCAGAAGTCAATACAAGTATTTCAGATCTTGGATGGTAAAAACAACAATCAAGATTAGAGGACAACAAAAGGGTTGATGTAAACAAAGAATACAGTGTTGCAGAATCATGATGCAATGTTCTCCAGCTTATGAACAATAGGTTAGCAACACTAGTCCACATTTCATGGTATTTAAGTCAATTAATGTTCATCTATAAATGAGGCTCTGGAATTGTGATCCACATCCAGCAATGTTGGTCAATCTAGAACATAATACAAGCTTTCCAAGCTTGGATGGTAAAAACAACCATCAAAATTAGAGGGAGACAAACGAGTCAAACTAAACAACAAAATTGATTACCCTTTCACTGGGGATCCTTTTCTAACAACGCTAATTGAACGATAAGTTAAATCCAATGGCAAGAGAATTGTACATCATGATGGACAGTGAAAGAATTCAATGTTGGCAGAACTCTGACTCAACAATGCCTTGGTCAGGGTCCGAAAAAGTTGACCTAAACAAATCTTGGCCAAAAATATGTAAAACTTTGCTAAACAATAAATATTAAAAATATATAAAATTTTACTCAATTAAAATTTAATATATAAATTTGAAGCAACATCAATGGCATTCCCTCTTTTCCCCTCTATCTGCATGATGAGTCAATGTTCTCCCTCCATACAAAAACAACACCTGAAAATGGGAAAAATGAGCCTCAAATCCTGAGTTTATTGTGAGAATAGCATTACCTTGTCCTAAGTTATGCACCTTCCTTGAACTGTAAAATTCCAAATGGAAAAATACCATAGATAACAGAAGCAATGAATTGATCTGAGTAAATCATAAGCTTTGAACAATAGCCTCTAAAATTTAGAAGGGGAAGAGAACATGAATTCATTCAAAGGCAGAGGCACGATGACAGAGCCCCAGAATATTCCGTCTTGCAAGGGTTTAGGGTAATTTTTCTCAGTTTACTGCAAGCTCACCGTTTACCCTGCAAACCTCTAGCTAGCTCTCTGATTGCATACATTCCCTTTGCTGCTGCCATCTGTCACCAGCAATCATGGTGTTTTTTCCCTGCTGAATATGGAAGAAGACATGGACTTCGAGGAGGTGGATTACTCACCAAACCCGTTTCCCAACCAGCCTATTTTTGGAAGACCTAACCCTAACTCGACGTTTTCTGCTTCCCCTCCACCTTCTGTATCTACTCCATCCTGCTTCGCCCCGATGGTCATCCTCCCAGGTCTAACAGCGTCCTTCCTTCATTTTGGCACCCTCTCTATAGACTCACCTATTTTGGATTGTCCACCGCTCTCCCCTGGTACTCTTCAATTGCTTGCCGCAGTCACACTGCCCTCGCCCTCGTTTGAGCCAAACCCTCTGGAAGACATTCTTCACCTGTCTAGCTCTCCACTGCCTCAGGATCAAGTGAGGACTAAAGCTGCAAATCACACAGCTGGGGGTCCTTCAAATCTCGGCTCCATCCCATCAATTTCTACTGCAAATTCCCCGTCTAGATGCTTTGAAACACCTGTAATTAGGGTTAAATCAGCATCTCAATTCAACAGGGCAGGCACACTCCTTCCGACCCACTTCAGGATCATCCTACTATGCCCCAGACTAATAAACAGAAAGTTAATTGTGTAAAGGCTTCATCAAACGATTTCACCATCCAATTCGGTGAGGGTTTCTTAATGGGTGAAGTCGCGGATAAGGCTAGCTCTATTATGGTTGGGCATGTCCGTGGTAGGGCTTATTCGACGGAGAGATTGACCCTCTGGGTATAAAACATCTGGGGCGATACCCTCAAGGAACTGCCGAAGGTTCAGATCCTCCCTCACGGGTGGTTTTGTCTGCATTTTTCAAAGGAGGAATTTACAGATCTGGTACTTGCTCGATACTGGCATATAGAGATGGCTCCGATCCTCCTTAAGCGTTGGAGTCCATTGTTCGATCTGGATAGGGAACAGATTGGGGCTAGACCACTCTGGGTTCATTTACCGAGACTCCCACTACAGTGTTGGTTGGTGGATGTTTTCGTCAAGATTGGGAATATGCTCGGCACCTACCTTGCCTATGATAAATCCTACATTCAGTCCAAGAATTGAACCCTAGCCTATATTTTGCTTCATTTGGATACCCACAAGGGTTTGGAGGAGAAAATCACATTATAGTGGGGGAATTTCACTCGAGTTCAGATTCTGGACTATGAAGGAGTCCTGTTTCGATGCAAAAGATGTCATAATGTGGGGCATATATTCAAGGAATGCCATCTGGTCAAAAAATCACATGATCCTCCGATCGCACCAGCAGCCACAAAGGGTCAAGCAGTTTCTCTTCTGGACCATACTCTTGTTTCAGTCCCCTGGGCCATTGTTCAGGCAGCTTCTCAACCGGCTACAGAATGTTCGTACAGGACACCATCTCCTCCTATGACGCACTCCCAGGCTATTGTTGAGGATGCAAGAAAAGCGGGTACTCCTCTTTCCTCACACCCTAACTCTTTTGTATCTAATTCTAGCATTGCATTTCAAGATTCATCATCTTTTAAGCACTCTACTCCCTCCATACCCTGCACTCTCACCATTCCCCCTCCCATCATTTCTACCACCGCTCCATCATTCCCACCATCACCCTCCATTCCTCTCTCATCCTCTAAGAACTGGTCTGAACCGCCTCATTCATACAATTTGTGCTCTCTCTCTTACTTAGAAGGTCAAACACCCTCCTATTCAGGGCTGGGACTTGCCCTCCCTGGATCTTTCACCAAATCATCTCGTGGCTGAAAATCTTATCTCTCTAAAGCCATTTAAAAGGCTAGGGTAGAAGTTGTTTTTGGCAAACAATCCTCCTTGGACAGGGTTCTTAGAGAATTGAATACCCAGGGGTGGTTTCCCCCATGAAGTGGCTTTCCTTCAATTGTAGAGGTATGGCTAGTGCCTCCAAAAAACTAGCCTTGCATAGATTATTTGATGCCAAGTCTATCAATATCGTTATGTTGCAAGAAACCCTGGTGATGCTAATCTCATCACTAGATCTTTGGAATCCTTAAGACCTAGTTGGCACTTTTATTCTCTTTATGCTATGGGTCGTTCTGGGGGGTTAGCCATTGGATACAATCCTCACACCATTAAGGTCATATCATTGTGGGGTGGATTAGGGTTTATTGGTATGGATATTTTCTTGGTCGAAATTGGTATGGATCTTTAGATCATTAACATATATGGAGCCTGTCATAGGAAAGAGGATTTCTAGAACAGATTCCTCAATCTATCTATAACTTCATCTAATCACCTTGTCCTTGGGGGTGATCCCAATTTCTCCTTGGGATTTGGGGAACCATGGGGTTCAAAAGCCCAAGTGGATCCTTTATCAGGGTATATGATGAATTTATTGGAGCAGCATAACCTCTCTAATGTCCCCATGAATAAGCCCCTTCCTACTTGGAGGAACAGAAGGATTGGGGATGCAGATCTAGCTAGAAGGCTTGATCAATTCCTGATTAAGGTGCCTTTGTTACAATATCTGAATACATATAGACAATGGGTGGGTTCTGGGGCATATTTGATCACTCTCCCATATATTTGGAGATCCTTGGTCCCCATTCAAAGCCTAAATCCCCCTTTAAATTCAACCATGTGTGGCTACAAGATCCGAGATACATCAAGCTGGTCACTGACTACTAGAAAGCAAATCCCATATCGGGACATAGCTCTCTGGTTGAGGGTTTATGCCACAATCTTTCTCATCTCAAGCAACTATCTATCACCTGGGCTAAAGAGAAAGTACAAAGGGATGATCATATCCTATCTCAGATTGAATCAGAACTAAGTGATTTAATGGATGATCATAACAAGGGGTTTACAACTGTTAATGAAAAATCCAATCTTATTGAGCTTGAGAAACAGAAGGATAAGATATTGAAGGAGAGGGAGGAAATTTGGAGACACAAGAGTAAGGCCATTTGGCTTCTTGCAGGAGATGATAACACAAAATTCTTTCAAAACTATGCCAAGGGAAGAAAGGTGTCTAACATAGTGTTTTTAAACCCGACCGGCTCGGAACCGACTCGGCCGAGTTGGTTCGAGTCGGTCAAAAAAAAATTGACCCGGCCATTGAACCAGTTCGATCGGCTGTGTTAATACCGAGCCGACCGAGTTGTGTAACCCAGCCGGCCGAGTTGTTACACAACTCGACCGGCTCGGTATTAACCCGACCGGCTCGACCAAGTCCATATCAACCCGGCCGGGTTATGTACAGTGGCTAGTGAACCCCAAAAAACAGTTTTTTTATTTTTTATTTTATTTTTGGGGACTCCCTGGGCTTCCCTGTCTAAATCATGGGTTTCCCTGTCTGACTCTGATCCCTAGTATTGATATGCTATTCATGGTAATGTTAAATTCTTAAAGTAAAATTTTTAACATTACCATGAAATGACTCAGGATGTTTGAGAGTGGTTCCGGCCTCATTGGATTTCATATTGAAAAAGTAGAATTTTAGATTTCATTCAAAATCGAGCAGACTTGTCAGTTTTTCAGGATTTCAGGATTGGGGGATTGCGATGTTTCCATTGAGTTTTGTCATGTATTAGGGTATGGAACTCGTATTTAATCGAAAGCACCAATTCCTCTATGTACCTTGATTTTAGTGACATTGGTTGTCGAACTCCTCTAGGAATCGCTCCCAAACCAGGAGTTTCTGAAAATGTCGCTCCCGCTCCCAAGTAACACTGAGCCAGATGATGTTGGCAACTCTAGCAGTAGCCAGTAGTACTGGTCACAGAGTTTTGTTGTAGAGGCCATTTCTAGCCTCCTTGGTTATGTGTTTTTGTTTTGATCTCTATATCATCATCGTGTATGTATTGGACATTGCACTGGGTACCATTTTGATATAATGGATATATTCATGAGCCTACTTTGATCATATGTTGTCTTCTATCTATATTCTAATGCTGTGTGTTTGGAAACATTAATGAAAATCTTTAAAATTATGTGTTTTTATAAAAAATAAATATTTAATGTATTTTTTACAACGACCAAGTCACTGAAATCGAGCCGGCCGAGTTGATACCGAGTTGGAATCGGAGTCGGAGTCGACCCTCAGCCGAGTTGGAGTCAAAGTCGGAGTTTTAAAACATTAGTCTAATACTATTGGAATCTGCCCTTACCTGATGGAGGTGTGGTAGACACTTCCAATAAAATTTCTCTTCTAGGCACCCTCATTTTCAGAATCTCTACAAAACCCCTCCTGGGTCCAATCTAGCGGACATTATTCAAGTAGTTGGCCATTTTCCTCCGTTTGTGGATGAAGACATGGCGGATGATCTCACCTCACCAGTGACGACTGTTGAACTTCAGGGGACCCTGAAATGGTTTAAAAAAGATAAAATTCCAGGGCCAGATGGATGGACTATTGAATTTTATCTGGCCTTTTATGAACTCTTGGGACAAGACCTGCTCAAAGCAGTGGAGGAATGCAGAACCACTAGAAAATTATATGATGCCATTAACTCCACCTTCATTACTCTTATACCCATGTCTGATTCTTCATCATCTTTCAATGACTTTTGCCCCATCTCTCTCTGCAATTGTCTCTACAAAATCATTGCAAAGATTATTGCCAACAAGATTAGGCCCATCCTCTCTCCATATATCACTTGAGCAATTTGCTTTTCTTGAGAATCGACAGATTCACGAAGCCATTGGCACTGCTCAAGAGGCCATACACTCGATCAGGACCAAAAAACTAAAGGGCATCATCTTAAAGATTGACCTGACAAAAGCTTCCGACCATGTTAGCTGGCTTTACATCAAAATGCCTCTGATTCATCCAGAAGTCTCCATATGCTCAGCAGCACTTCCCATATAGCATTCTCCGACTTGATCAGGGTTTTAAATACCTGGGGTTCTAGATCAAACCCCTGTGTCAAAAAATTGCCAATTGGATATGGTTGGTCATTAAGTTGGAGAAAAGGCTATCAAATTGGTGTCATTGGTTCTTATCTAGAGCAGGAAGATTAGTGCTCATCAAATATGTACTAGAGGCCACACCTGTTTTCTGGATGGCTTTAGCATGGATTCCCAGAAGCATCCTTGCCCGCCTTCAACAGATATGCAGCAGATATCTATGGAACGGTCATCAAGATAAGAAGATTTTTGCTTGGGTTAGCTGGAATAAGATTGCTCTGCCTAAAAAATGGGGAGGTTGGGGATTAAAAGATTTAAATCTCTTTGCTCAAGGTCTTGCTGCAAAAATGGGATGGACACTACTCATTGGACAGAACCTCTGGACCACTGTCACTTATCACAAATACATTTGGCCTCTACAGCTCATGGACTAGGTGCGTCTGCCAAGATGGTCTAGGATTGGCATCTCTTATGTTTGGAAATCTCTGCTTCACTCCTTACCTATCATCCCCGATAATTTGGACTGAAAGATAAATGATGGTTCAAAAGCTCGCATCGGTCTAGATCCCTGGACTAGTGAAGGTGATCAACACCATCTTTCGAGAGAGGTTATCCACCTTCTAAATCAGAGAGACATCAAAGTTATCGCTCACATTGCAGATCAGGATAATACCTCCATCTTTGCAAAGGGATGGAAGTCTGCTCACTTACTTGATATTCCACCCCAATGGCACCAAACGTGGCAAAATTATACTTCTGCAGTGACTGAATCTCACATCAGAATTAAGGAGGGACCTAATGAACTTATTTGTTTCTTAGCTGATAATGGAGTATATACTCCAAAAGTTGGTTATCTCGGGCTGATTAATAGCAGACAGCCGAAGGTTGCTCAAGATTGGTGGCAGACTATCTGAAAGCTTAAAACTCCACTGAGAACCAGGTTCTTTTTCTGGTGTGTGCTTAGTAAAAAAGTTCCCATTGGGGAATATTTAACCCATTGTGCCATATATGGACCGCACTGGTGTGTCCTCTATAAGCAGGCCTTAGAAATGATTGAACACCTTTTTCTAAAATGTGGTTCTACTGTAAGCCTTTGGCAGTCCATCTCTACATCAATCCAATTTGTTGGCAGATGGGATGGGGAAAACTTAAACCATGCCTGGAGAAATTGGTATACCACGCATCATGGATCAAAACTGCTTTGCCTCCCTTTGCTTATATGTTGGTCTATCTGGCTAACCCAGAACAAAATTATCTTTGAGGATGGTGTTGCTAGATGGCAGATTATTTCTGCTAAGATCATCTCTGCCTACCATGAACTGCCTGATTTCACAATGCCTCTTCCTCGAGAACCACTTGCACCTGATCCCATTGATAAATCTATCCCCTAGGCATACTTTGATGGTGCTGCACAGGAACATGGGTGTCGAGGAGGTTTCCTATTGTATCTATCTGATCATCATCATTTCAAGGTCAAGTTAGGACTTGGAGGAGGGACAAACAATTATGTTGAATTAATCACCCTCTGACATTTACTGCATTTCTCACTAGGCCATGACTACATCAATCTACAGATTTATGGAGACTCAAAAATCATTATAAATTGGTTCAATAACATCACTTCCTGACATGCACACACTGTTAGAAATATTTTGGATGAAGTGGTCATATTCAAATCTCAATTTAACTCCATCTCATGTCATCACATTTACAGGGAACATAACAAAAGCGTTGATAGGTTTTCCAGGGAGGCCACGCTACTACCCAGAGGATGGTGGATGATTCAGGAGCAGAGGGGTACAACCCAGTACCAATACTACCGCAGGCCTTATATTGATCAAGCATATCATAAGGCAAATAGGCCCTAAATATTTTTGGGACATATCCAAACATAATATTATTCATTGTATATATCATAGTATGTTTTTATTTTCAGACTATCTATTATGCTATAGCCCTGCGTGGTGAATCTATATTGTAGATATCTCAGTTATGGTTTTCTATTTTAGACACTATCATGCTATCGCCCTGTGTGGTGAATATGTTTATTACTCAGCACCATTTTTGAAATGGACATGGATGTATATATTTTTGACTTGTATACACTGATATAGCTAAGGCCAAACACTGCATATGCTACCAAGCATCTACTATATGTAATTTTTCAAAAATAATGAAAGATTACGATTTTTCCTTTGGAATAAGAACATAAGCAATGAACTAGCTACAGCTACCAAATTCAGAAATGCACAACCATTCACATATGAACATGAAAATATGGGCAAAAACTCTGAGCCATTGTATTAATTCTGACAAATATGAGGACAATAAATGAGATCAAACGGACCTGGGCTTGCTACAAGAAGTAAAACAAAATCCAAGTGAGAATTGTTAGTGCCCAAGTGTCGGCAATGGCTCTACCAAATAACTTTGCGCTGACCCAGAAATTTACTACACTGCTGTTGTAGATATATTGAGATTTCGGCCCTCAGATCTGCTCCAAAAATTCTGCAAAATTAAATGTAGGCTCTCCAAACCAACTCCAACCAAACCCAGAAATATTTCACGTACACAAGTGGTGGAAATGGTCCAAGGGTACATTGTGCCCTCCTCCAACAATTTTTGTTGTTGGCTGCTGAATAGAACTAGGAATTTTGCGCTTATAAGTGCTCATAAAATTTTGTAAAATTAATCCTAGCCTCCTCTCACCAAACCCACAAAAACCCAACAAGGATTTTGGCTAAATCCAAAATGCCCTGGTGAACCCCAAGAAATGTGTGTGGCTCCAATTGGCTAGAAAAACACCCTGTAAAAAGAATCCCACTATAGGAGGCCAAATCAATTCCTAGAAAATATCCTCCAACCACTGCAATTCACTCCTCCAAACCTCTTTAGTTCTCCTTAGCCCAAACCCCCCAAATCTCCCTATCAAAATGTATGTGCAGTCGTTGTCCAGAAACCCCGTGCAAGCCCTAAAATAGATAAATTTGGCCCTCTAAAATGCAACACTCTCAGCCCTGCAAATCACCAAGGAAAAACTCATCCTTGCTATGGATAAATCTCTGCAAATTCTCCAACAAAAACACCATGCTTTACAAACTTCTCTTAGCCCTTCGAATTTCCTTTTGTGTCCTAAGAGACGGACACTCCAACTGGAAATAGTTTGCAATGTAGCTCCTAGAGAAGCCTTGAGATGGACTCCTTCTTACTCCCCTATGGTGACACTCGAAGTTCACCAAAGGTAGAGGTGAAATTCCCACTCGGAAATTCCCTGAGTTGAACAGCATGGTTGTCTTGGATAAGAAACTCAAGAGAACTAATGTTGAAATTGTAAAATGACTAAAGATGCCAAAAGTGAGGCCCTCAAGTTCTATTTATAATTTGCTAGCCTCTTCTCCCCTTCTGGTCCCCACTCTCTCTCTCTCTCTCTCTCTCTCTCTCTCTCACCTAATTTGCACTTCCTTTTCTTTTCTCTCTCCTCCAAAAGTGCGAGTTCTATCCTTGGGTCGAATTTCTCTTTCTTGTAGCCCCCACATTCCATTAAAGTTGCAATTTTCCCTTTTTCTCTGAAGTCCCAAAACCGAAAATGTCCCCTTTCCAAAATTGCCTCTAATGTGGAAAATAAAAATTGGTGACATGACATTCCTCCCCACCAAAAATTGCTTGTCCTCGAGCAATGCCTAAACAAGCAACCTCTCTGACTGTCGATCACCACTATCACCGCCAATAATACCAAGGTCCCAAATGCACCATTGAGTCATCTCCGATCTATGCATTGTCCTATCATGAAGGAATCCCTCAATACCAGGATCCAAAGCCATCCTGATCAATGTGAAGCACCCTTGTTGCACTCACCATCCAACTAGGTATAAGCTCCAGAAGCCCTCCGCATACCATTAATAAGTAGAGCATCATGATAATGTAGGACTCTGTCCAACTCTCCATGAAGTTGCTTTACCAAGTAGTCCACCTCATGCACACCAAGAGTAAACTCCTGAAAATACAACCCAATCCCTATGGGGACGAAATCTCTCCCACATGAGCTCCTCATGATATCCTCCTGTTGACCAACCTACCATGCTAATGAAGTCCCCCACGCCATCAGCGAGTCACTGAAGCCCAATGGAAGATCTGAGTCACCTCCCGTTGTAGCAACGAGCTCATCCCTAAAAAGTGGTTGAGTTATCAAGTGTTGTCATGCTCGAGTCCTATGCTAGTCTTAGAAGGGTGCCACCATGCTGTCACTACGCTACTCTGACTCTAACAGATTACCCACCATGCGCACATTGTATCCTCCTCCCTTGAAACTTGATGGCGAAATATCGATGAAGTCCAAGCTCATCTTGTCCAGGTATCTCTATGATGTCAATATCTACCCATCCATGGCTAATCTTGTTCCTGAGCTGCAACAGGAAAAACCTTCCTCGCCATACAATGGAGGCCTCAGTGATCCCCCATGTGTCAACCCCAAAGAGAGATAGATCACCCTGTGTTATGGTCCTGCACCTCACGAAATGGAGTGTCTTATCAGCAAATTAAATCCTTGGATCCCGTAACCAAAACTGTTGTGGCGTAGTCCTAATGACTATTGGAATCCAACAGCCTCACATCTCTGCTTCCCGCATGCAATCAATATATAGACTCCATACATCATGAATCAACCTAGTGCATACAAAGCTGCCTTGCACCCGCCATACCACACCGTGGGATCTGCTATCCTATCTCCTAGAAGCACACCCCAATACAGCTCGGAGACTAAACATTCACTAGTAAGAAAGGTCAACCACCTAATGTTTATGCTCCTGTGACACCTCAAAGTGCCTCACTCAAAATGTGTCAAGCATCCCCTTAAGTTTGAACTCAAGGGTGTGTTGAAGAATCTAGGGCATGCATAATTAGTGTGATTCTTTGTTACATGATAACAATTTGTGAAGTATTTAAACAATGTTATCTTAGTTTGATGTTTACTTCATTATTAACATGTGTATGTTAGTTTCATCAAACTGCTATCAAAAAACAAAAGAGACAAGAACACAAATATTAGGCTTTCTGCCAGGGCCAAAACCTCTCTTTCTTGGAGAGGAAAACCCATGCGTAAATTCTTCTTATAGAGATTCCATTGATGAATACCAAGACCACGACCCTTGACACACTCTGCCTCTCCAAGACCAAGAAATCAATCCTCATTTCTATCGTTGCTGAGATCATCCTCATTCTTGCACCATTGAAGCCATCACTACAGCATCACTGAGATCTTCATTATTTGTTTTTGAGAGATTCTTCAGTGTAAATCACATAAGAATTCATTTGTCAACGCGTTTTGAACCAACTAGTGTGGTTCATCGTCAGGACAAGTTGAAGAAACAGATCCAGCCTAAGCATGTTAAATAGTCTGAGCAGAGTCTCCAACGGCTACCTGGAAAACGGCTAATTTTGACTTCAGGACCAAGGTCAAATTTTTAATTTAATAAATATTATTTTTTTAAATGGAAATTAGTTAAAATAATTATAATGGTATCATGTTGTTAAAAAATAATTCATTAATTAATTTATTATTTTATTTAATATATTATATATAACTTAAAAATAAAAAAAAATAAATAATAAATTTAATACTATGTTGTTAAAAGTTAGTAAAATGATAAAAAAAAAATTTGAACGAGCTTAAAAATAAAAAATAAAAAAAATAAATAATAATAAAAATAATATAACATAATTTTTAATTAAATTAAAAATAATTAAATAAATAAAAATAAACTAATAGATAAATATTATGATATATATAAAATAGTTAAGAATTGCTTCTTCACCATATCTACAAGATCCATTGAGATCTTCACTGTGATCTATAAGCCTTCATCGATGCACTGAGATCTTCTTTATGGCAGTCATCATGACAACTGTTTCATCATGCCTTCATTACTGTACTCTAGCTGAGACCATCATGTTGACTGTGAACATGCGAGAGTGTATACCAAGACTATAGGATCATTATGATATTTTCAAAACAGTGAGACCATGCAAAGACAGTGAGTGATCCAAAGTTCTTTTCATCACACACATATATATACATTGACTAATAGAAATAGATCTACCCATATGAGATACTATTCCTCGTTGTACTTAGGTTCTTTCTGTCTCATTTATTCAGAGACTCTAATGGTTACTGTAGCTCTTTATTAGGACTGTATCCTACAAGAAAAATCATCTTTGCGGCTTGTTATTGTGCCACAATAGTATATATATATATATAGATGATTGAGACAGCATCTGACATCAATCTTATTAGGCCGAGAGAGAGTTTCTATCAATGTTGTTCTTTGTCCAGACTTCTACAGAAGTATCACCGAGACCTTGATATCAAGATTGCTATGTGAGATCCATTAACACTTTGTCCAGATCTTCGCTGGTCCATTCAGCCAAGATCCTCACAGGTATGCCGAGATCACTAGCTGTTTAATTGTGATATGTCTAGGCAGATCCGTATGCCCAAAACAGAGATGCCAAGAGTGTCTAATCCTTTAATGATTGCAGCGTCCATTATACAAGGTTACTCCTGCTCCATTAGGTCGAGGTCAAGATTGCACCTAAACCCCAAACGAGGTGCAGTCAAGCCCTAACTGTGGCTCTGCTCCTGCACACGAAATTTCAGAGCATTCCGAAATTTTCTTATGTGTTTTTCGTTGGCCCTTCATGGGTATTTATAGTGGTCATCCCATATATGCAAGCCAACATGAACTTTTGAACCAACGTGACCCTTTCTTCAAGCCGACATGTCATATATTTATATATTTAATTCATTTTGGAGCTGACATTGCATTCCTTTGTTGTTTTGCTTGCAGATTTCGGTGAGCTTGCTCTTAGAGGATTCTGACATGGCCAACTCGGCCGTTTCCGGTACTAACTCGGCCGAGTCACAAACAGCGGCCCCTAACCCACTAAAACAGCAATTTAACATTATTTTAATGAAATTTTAAGGGGTTTGCTGATTGGTTTGGACTTCAAGGTGTTTTATGAATTAGCTAAATGTTATTTGGGGTCCATTTCCCCATCCCAAACCCTATTTAACACACTCAAATGCTCTCTACTATTGATATGCTATTCAAATTTCATGGTAATGTTAAATCTCCTTAATCTTCATTTTCATCCTTTTACTTAAATTTTTAACATTACCATGAAATGACTCAGGATGTTTGAGAGT
>APFE031152927.1:45894-57580 GCA_000404065.3 Pinus taeda
AAAAAAATAAATATTTAATGTATTTTTTACAACGACCGAGTCATTGAAATCGAGTCGGCCGAGTCATTACCGTTTTGGAGTCGGAGTCGAAGTCGATCCTCAGCCGAGTCGGAGTCAGAGTCGGAGTTTTAAAACTATGCTATTGGCATCCCGTCCAGGGATGGCACCCCCTCAACAAATGGCTCTATCCTCTCCACTAGGGTGTCAACTGGGGCTATCAAAGAGGTCTCTAATAAAGGTGACTCTTGCGCCACACCGGGTATATCGATGTGCTCCTCACCGTCCTATGGGCTCTCAGCATCATGCTTAACCTCCTCCTCAAGCTCCTGATATCTAAAGCCATGTCTCCACCAGCAAAAGCGCCCCCTAGTCTCACCCTCTAACCGTCCTTGTCCTGTCTCCTCCTTTTCAGGAGATCTCATGCCCTAATCTGGTCAACTTTCCCCACACGATGTAGATGGTTGCACCCCCATGACCTGCTCACCTCTAACGTCTTTGTTGTAAGGGTGAGGATGGGTTTGATCTATCACCCTCCTCAACTGGACCAACCTCTCATCGTCCCAATGAATTTTACCCCAAAATTTCTGCATACTGGACTTCCCTTGAGCCATGGGTTTGTCTCTAGTTTCACCCGTCACTATGCACTCATACCCAAAGCTTCCATGATCTTCTGGCTAATTCCCATAGTTGGGCCAAGATCATGCTCTAATACCACTGTAATGTTCCAAACTTAAATAAATAGTGATATGCAAAGCAAAAACAATTTACAGCACAAAAATTTTAAACAATCAACAAATGCTCATAAAAATCCTAGAATTAAGAACCAGTCGAGCCATTTTATTAATCAATGGAGCAAGTACAATAGTATGAAGGAATGTTCCTAGGCTTGCCTCAGTGGCAAGCGTGACAGAACCCAGGTGATAATACAATGATCTCAAATGCTAGAAATGATTGTTCCTCTAATGCTTTGCGTTGCCCAGAAAACTTCACTGCTACCTAGAAAGGGACTGCAAGAAACTCCTCCTCTGGTGCTCAGAAAATGATGAAACTTCAGCCACAAACTCCTTGGCCAAAACCCACAAAAACCCAAAAATGGTTTGGCTCGATTTGGACTTCCCAAAATTAACCCCCAAAAGCATTATTCAATCCCCAGCAATTCTACACTGTCTACGGCAAAGATACAGCTTAAAACCCTACCTCCGGTGCTCAAAAAATTATGAAACATTATACTTAGGATCCTTGTCAAAAACCCAAAAAGGATTTTGGTTGGTTTAGACTTTTGAAATTCAACCCCCTTGGAGCCCAACCTCAGTTGCAACTGGAAAACTCAACCTGCTAGAAACTACTTGTAAATGCTCCCGGAAATGCCCCCAAAGTGTTGGGTTGACCCTTGCTATCTAATCCCTAACTTCCCGGGTGAGCTCTTGGCCTAAGACACCTGCTCCTAAGCTCCACGAAAAACTGTTGAGTGGCCTTTGCGCTGTCCCCTAGCCCAGCAATTCGAACTGTTGGAATGTTAGCTCTACTGGCTGTAAAACTCTCTGGCAAACAATCTGACCTTTGTTGGCCTCTATCTCCCTCTGAGTATTCTCTGGCTACCCAGAAATACGCACTCCCTGCTCTGCGCTGGTTGGTGGTGCTATGTCACTACCCCGGAACTCCTGAAATCCTTGTAGAATTGCCTCTCTAGGGCAGGCTAGGATGGTCCCCCAAAGTAGAGGTTGAATCTCCCACTTGAGAGATTTGTGGCTAAATAGCCAGGTTGACTCAGCTAAACAGCAGAGTGAACAATCAAGTGATCAAAGTGAAAATTGGTTGTCTAACATGCATTGGTACAAACAAAGGCTTTATGGTTTATATATGTTAACACTTTCCCACAGTGTTGTGCAAAAGTCAAAGTCACTATGCAAATCCTTCCTTGTCCAAGTCCATGGGTTAGTTTTAGGTCCACATCATCACACTAATGTGCCAACTCATAACCTAGTCACCACCTATTATCCCCCAATCCAACTACCAACCACCTATCATTGCACGCACATGCCAAGTCATCATCTGATTACCACCTTGTCAATTGTCGCCACACGTTCTCCCACCATTGGCCCTAAGTCTTTGGTCTAGTGATCAGTTTCAATGTAGAATGTGGGGGAAAATGTGGAATGAGATGTCGGACACCATTGGCCCTAAGTCTTTGGTCTAGTGATCAGTTTCAATCTAGAATGTGGGGGAAAATGTGGAATGAGATGTCGGACATAGATAAAGTTTTGATAGAGAAAGTAGATTACCTCCACTCTCCACCCCAAGCAAAGGTGAAGTGCGGAAGTATGTGGGATAGAACCAAGAGTATGAGAACACAATCCACAAGCAAAATAAACAATGTAGAAACCTTAAATAAGCTAAACTTGATCTCCACTCATCAATAAAACTCCTAATTGCTTAAGTGAAGGCCATCAAACTGCTACACTAATGGAATTCCAGACAAGAACTTGAGCAAGTGCTATAGGCATTAAAAAAATTGAACAGACTTGTGGAACTATAAATAGTTCCAGTGGAAGAAAAGAATAAAATAATGAGTTCAAGAAATGTCTTTAAAAAATGCAAATCAACTCAAGAAGCACAAAAACTTTTGACATACATGCCTTTCTCAAAATGGATGTCAAGTGAAGAAGAGCAAGACTAGAAAATACAAAAGAAGATGCCAAAAATGAAATAAAGAGAAAATGTACAATGGCAGAGACAAAGAATCAATTCTCAATCAATAACCTATGCTTATTAACAAGAGCATGTCACTAGATATTTCTTACCAAATTAAGTTAACCAATAAAGAAAAGATCCTGACAAATATGCAAAAAGTATTCAGCTGAGAAAAGTCATCATCAGTCCATTGTGAACCCCAATTTACCAGTTGAAACAATATAAATGAGCATTCTATACACACAAATAACTTCATGAATATAACTTCAGTGAACTCTTGGCACTCAAGATGGTCCTTATACTTGCTCTCTAACATGAAGCCTCACTTATTGAAATCATGGGCAACTCTCCCTTTACTAATTTAATGGGTGAATGGGGGGCTATGTCTTGGGATATAAAGAATCTACAATCTGCTTTTACTTACATTTTATTTGTCCATGAATACAGGGAGAAAATTTCTGAAGATGACAGGTTATGCAAGGAAGGATTAACACTGCATATAGGAACCTAAGAAGTCATTAAATCCCAAATAAACCCATTACTACTCATTTTCATTCCAGGTTCTGATTTCTGTCTCTGAGACTATTGAAGATTGAACTTTCTGAATACGATATAAAATCTTATCCTTTCCTGGACTGTTGTGTAGAACTGTAGGTTTTTGTACTTTTCTAGAGCTTAAGTGCTGATAGTATGTGAATCAGACATCCCAAGGACATGCTATTAAACAAAGATAGTAGTTTGCTGAAAATTGTATTTTTGTGAAGGAAGATTAGATGCTCTCATTTCATACCAGGCCCAGTTTAGGCAGACTGAATTTCCAAACGGTATCTACAATTGTAATTTTCCTATATTTAACAAAATTACTAGATCTTTTTCCAAAGGGAAAAGAGTAACGTCACAAATATAAATGGAGTACAAAAGATTCGTCTTTTTCAAAGAACTGTGGTTGGTAACTTCAGAAATCTATTAGAGCAAGTAGGAATAGGTATGTCTAAATATTTGCAAACATGAAAAATTTTAAACTACTCTGAATCCTAAATAACATGATAATGACACATACTATTGCCATGCCCACCATGCTCAAGACATTTATATGTAAATACAACTCAAACCAAATTCTAAAAAGATGTCCTTTTGATAAAATAAAAGGACAATGCACAATTCTTGTATCTTTACAAATATGGTTTTAATCCAATTCTTTGATGAATGAACCATTTCCTTTCTATAAAAAGTATATAATTATAAAAGAATGTTCATTAGCTACACTAAAATTTCTTCTTGGTGCAAGATTCAATACTTTGATCCAGTCTAGCAATTTGAGATTTAAAAAATTCACCTTCAATATTGGAACTGTCAAATCAGGATGTTGATGTCGTGCAAGTACCTCAAGTTCTAATGAAATAGAATGTGTCTGTAACATTTGAATGAAAATGTATTAGAAGGAAGTCTTAGAGTAACAAGATAAAACTAAGGAAAAGGAGAACATTAATTGAGAAGTACATTATTGTAGTTAACATGACAAACAATGCAGAGATTGTACTCATTTCACTATCAATATTTTGTATAAAACATGAAACAGCAGCTGCTATAAGATGATATAAAAGTAACATAGAATAGCTGCAACTATTGAATTTGTAACTATGGTTGGTCTTCATAATGTATATTTGGTCACTTGATGTACTTGTATTTATTATTATAAAGCATATCTTGAGTCAAAAGAAAAATGTATCTAAAGTCAAAGTCCCATTGCGTCTTTTTAAAGAAGAAAATTTGAATTTTCAAAATGTAATTTTTGGCTCCAAAAGTTGTGAAGTCGGCCTCCTTCCAAGTCAAGTCGGCCCAGACAAAGACACACCACTTCGAGTAAGGCAGATCACCATATAAAGGCAGCTTGACCTCATTCTTTCACCACCAATTCGCACTCTCTCAAGAAGACAAGTTTTGGGCATCCTAACAAAGATCAAGAAGGCAGAAATGAAGGACGAATTAGCTATCTTTCTCTCTCTCAAGCTCACATGTGTGGATTGATTCCCTCTCTTCTAGTTTGCAGATTTTCTGGGCAGTTTCTATCACAGAAAGCCAAGTTTCTGAAGCAGTCACAAGAAGCCGAGTTTTTGAAGCGGTCGCAAAAAGCCGAGTTTCTGAATCAACCGCAAAAGGCTAAATTTTGGGGCAGATCAGTAGAGAGAATTGCTAGATCAGATTGGGAGACATGACTTGAAGGGGAAGAGCAGGTTTGACCATAGGTCTCGGTGTGTCTCTTATTGAAAAGAAGAATTTCTCTATTGAAAAGGTTGCTGGGTTTTTACCCTTGGTGGGTTTTCCCAGGGTAAATCTTGTCTCTTCTTTGTGCATTGTGATCTCTATTGTTCTATTGTTCTTTATGGTTGACTTTTTGAAGTGTAATTGCTTAATGATATATTGGAACAGGGTTGTGGGGGAGCGTCTCCCCCCCCCCCCTTGAACCTACTCCCGGAGCGCACTCCCGAAACGCCCGGTAGAGCGAATTTCGAAGAGCGACCCTGGGAGCAAATTTTCGCTCCAATAGCCCTTTTTGCAATTTTTTTTGCAGTAACATTCCAAAACAAATTTTTGTTTCAAAGAAACAAATAACTTTTGAGTGGGGACCCAATATCAAGCCTATCCCAGGTATTGATATGTGGATTCATGGTAATTAAATCCTTAAAGTAAAGTGATCCTTTACTAAATTTTAACATTATCAAGAAAATGACTCAGGATGTTTGAGAGTGGTCTGACTATTGGATTGAGATGGAAAAATAGAATTAAGATCTCAATCAAAACCAATAACTTATCATTTTCGGAATTCAGGATTGGGAATTGCAAGTTTCCATGATTTGTCATGTATTAGGGAAAGTAACATCGTATTTAATCAAAAGCACCAATCCCTCTATGTACCTTGATGTTAATGAATTAGTTGATCAACTACTCTACACACCACCTATTAAAAATGTACCCATCACACAAAAATCTTGAATTGACATGCTATGCTTTTTCTATCTTATGTTAATGCTTAGAGGGTGATATTAATGACAAAGATCCCTATACAAATCCAGAGGTAATGACAAAGATACCTCTGGATATAATGCTTAGCAGGTGATATTAATGACAAAGATCCTAATTTTCCAACAAGACTAAAAAATTAGACATTTCTCGTGGCGACAAGAGGCCCAAGCATTAGCAATACATAATAGATTTACTTGTCTTTTCTAGTTTCTAGTAGCTTTTATAACTGTTGACGCTTTCATATTTATTATGATATTTTTTGTAAACAATCAATTTAACTTTGAAATTTGAAGTTGGCAATTATAACTCATTGGTAATGAATTATGAATGTGATGCTTCGTGAGAGTTGAAAGTTGTTTCATTTCATTTCATTTAATAACATTTCATTTCAAGTTAGATATTCTTCATTGTAATGGTTACACTTAGCTTACAAGTACAACTTTGGTGATCAATGAAAATAAATGTTATATATTGAATTTTGAAATCTTGAAACTTTACAATTGATGAATCATGAGACTCAATATGTTTTATGTTACTAACTTGTGGACGTGGTTGATGAAGATTATAACTTCTAGATGATTGATTTTATATGGCTCAATCTATGTTTTTATGCTTCATGTTGGCATTATGATACAGGTGTTGTCCTCGATGGCAACTCACACATATATGATGATTACAACAAAGGATTACAGATCAGACTCCATAGATTGAAGAAAGAGAATGGTTTAAGAAGTATACACTAGTTCACTTTGTCCAAGTAGCGTATACACATGGGTCCACAGAACAAAAAGTGTGTATACATATGCACACACTTTCACAAGAAGAAAAGCGCGTATGGGTTGGAAAATCAAGGAAATGAAGAGTAAAGAATATCAAGGGTCAATACCATGGTATTAGCACACAATATTGAGCGGAGTAATGACTATTTGATCCCGTCCAAGAATACCACAAGCTCTAAGTGTTGTTTTGGTCCAAGGTATTGAGAAAGGCCAAAAATTATATAAGGAGGAGAAGATCAAAGGGCCAAGTGTGCAAGTGAATGGGTTTTTCATGAATACTTATATCTGAAATATATTTTATGTTGTAAGGGCTATGGTAATGATATGATCTGAAATATCATGTGCACCTTTGGATACAATGTTGGATTAGAATCAAGACACCTGAAATGACTTATCATTGTATGATCTGATATTGGATGGGCTAGATCTGAATGCTAACGCATGTTTTATTCTATAAATGTTATGATATGGGTATGACTGAAGCCTGAAATAGTTGTGAAGTTTTAAGTTATTATTTGCAGATCTATACGCTGGTTTGCCTTGGTGAAGGCGCGTATACATGCCGGTTTGGTGCTTCAAAGTAGCGTATACATTATGAGATATGATGTTTGAAGTTGCAATTGGTTCTGGTTGATGCAGAGTTCTAGGTTCTGCTCTGTGTTCGGGTGACTGTGTTCTAGTGACAATGTTCTGAATGTTCAGATTGATTGATTGTGATTTGCTTCAGTGTTGATGGTAATTGATATTGAGCATCAATGTTGTTGATGGGTCCAGTATGAAAATTGGATGAAATGTGGCCTTCATATTGTGTTGTTATGTACAAGGAGTATCCAGTCTCAAAATTTATGAAACGTGGTCCCTGGAGGAAGAGAATAGGTCATAGCCTTCTGTAGGCCAGCGCCTATGTACTGGTAAACATATCAGCCAGTACAAGAGCCAGGGGGTTGGAGCTCCCTTCCAATAGCAGCTGGAGAACGAGTGAAGGTTGGAACCTTTTGTAGGTCGGCGCCTACATACTAGTAAACATATCGGCTAGTATAAGAGCTAGGGTGTTGTAGCTCCCTTCCAGTAGAAACTAGAGAATGAAAGAAGGTTGTAGTCTTTTGCAGGTGGGTGCCTGCGTACTGGTATGAGTCTGCACCAGTACAAGATTGTAATCGAGTTTTTCTTATATTAAAAGAAGACAGAGACGACAGCAGCAATTGGTTTTTCTCTTGCATTGGGTTTACACCTTAAATCTTGGTGTTCATGTGTGTTGCTTATATGCGATTGCTTATTCTGTTATTACTGCACATGGTTACTGTTTAAATGGTTAATTAAGTATTGATGCACTGATTAAAGATCAACATATGATGAATTAACTGAATCATAAGTTCACTAGATATACGTTGGTTGCCTTAAGAACAGTTGCATGCACACGCAAGTTCCCTTTATTGAAGTAGCATATATAAATCTGATTATGAAAATAAAAAGTTAGTGACTTGATAATACTAATTCATCCCCGCCCCCTCTCATTATTATTTCCAACAATTGGTATCATAGCACGTCCTTCAAAAAAAGCTTGATCGCTTGAAGGAAGATCTCTCAAGATGAGCAATCACGAAGGAATGGGATCTATCAGACCACCAATTTTCAACGGAAATAACTTAGTATATTGGAAGACAAGAACTAGAGCCTATCTTCAGTCATTTGGAGCTGAGGTTTGGGCAACTGTGGAAAGAGGATATCAATATCCAGCAACAGTCCCCACGGATCTAGCAGAAAGGAAATCATATGAAATCAATGCCAAAGTTGCCAATGCTCTATTGGGAAGTCTATCAGAATCAGAATTCGTCAAAGTCATGCAGTTCAACACAGCCAAGGAAATATGGGACAGAATCATTCAGAGCTACTAAGGAGACAAGTAAAACGTGTTAAACTACAAACTCTCAGAATCCAGTATGAAACTCTCAAGATGCATAGTGATGAAAGTATTGCTAATTATTTCTTATGAGTAGATGAGATTGTAAATCGTATGAGAAATTTGGGTGAAGAAATGAAGGAGGCTACTATAGTTGAGAAAATTTAGAGATCTTTATCTTCTAAGTTTGAGTCAAAAGTATCTGCCATTGAAGAAAAGCAAGATCTACAATCTGTTACTATTGTTCAACTTCATGGAATTTTAACTGCCTGTGAAATGAGGAAAGGAGGTCCATTAGAAATCAGAGAAGTCGCTTTCAAAGCTTCTGCAAAAGGAAAAGAAAAGAAAGATCTCAAAGAATCAGGATATATATCAGAAGAAGAAGAGGTAAACTTTGTGAAGAAACTTCAACGGAGTTCCGGAAGATTCAGAGGTAAACAAATGTTTTGCTTGTGGAAGAGTTGGTCATTATGCTGCTAAATGCCCTCATGACAAAGGAAAGATTTCTACAGAAGATAATAGAAGAAGTTATTTTACTCATGAAGATAGTGATGGCCTGTTTAATAGTGATGAAGATGATCAAGATATTAAACTACTCATGGCATATGAAAAAGATAGCTTAGAAAAGGAAGATTTCCTTAAAGAAATTACTCAACTCAAAATCTATTTGGCAAAAAAGGATACAATCATAGACACAGTGACACGTCAATTCACTGAAAAGGACAAGCACAATGAAATATTAGAGTGTGAAGTAGTAAGTCTAAGAAAAGAACATGAGAAGACAAAAACTCTGAATCTTAGATTTGCCAAAAGATCGGAAACGTTAAATGAAATCATCAAAGTTCAGCGTTCTCCTCTTATAAAGACTGGTCTTAGTTTTCATGAAACTGTTGAAAGTGAATCTACCTCACAAGATGAGGCAAAGAACTCTAATGCAAAATCTAAAATGCTCAACAAGGAGATAAGAGGTCAAACCCATCAACAACCAAGGAAATAAAGACTTCAAAGAAATCATTTACTCCTAACTATGGAAGTGATAATCAATTCTTTCCTTAAATGAATAATGTTGGATGTTTTATATGTCATAATTTTGGACATGTTGCAGCCAGATGCAAAAGTAGAATGGTTCAAGCTAATAACCGTCACACAAAAAGATCATCAGTTTCTAGGTACTTTAAGGGATAATGTTTTTCTTGCAATATGTTTGGTCACAAAACCATTGATTGCTATAGAAGGAATATGAAACATATAAGATATTATACTTGTAACAAGTTTGGGCATATAGCAAAAGAATGCAGGAGCAAATTTCGGCCACCATACCAAAAGGAGCAAACATCATCACAATCCAAGGTATTGAAGAAGAAGGAATTGATGTCAGAAAGATGTGGCATAGCTCAGTATACAGACATAACAAACCAGGGGGAGCTAAAAGTGTGAAACTTCAGTATTCCAATTCTCATACACAGTTATTATGAAGACAAGTTGTGTATATATGTGAGTTAGAAGCTGTACAGTAGTGTATATGTTGTTTTGTTGAAGATCCAGTGGGATAGACTCGGGAAAAGGGGTCTAAAATGGTTCAATCAATTATCAATTATCTTTTCTATTCTGATTGATGATGATTACAATCTGTTGATGATATGCAGAAGTGTTTTTGGCCCTCATAAGTTGTTAATAACTTGATGAATAACTAGTTGATGATGATGCCTTGATGATTCTTACTGACAAATGCAATGATCAAATCTGACAGTGAACAGTTGGCACAGGTTCAGGGGGAGCATATGTTTCTAATAATGCATTGTTGGCATTATATTAGAAAAACCTTGGTATATGATGATACTTATATTGCTTGATCCACATAGTTGTTTTGATTCAGATGACTCTTTTGATGATGGACATATATAGGTTGTTTATCTTGATGTTGCTGACAGATACTTATGGTGCAGATCATATATGTTGTATGATAGTTGCTGATGACCATCTTGGTCTTGCTTAGATTGTTAGTCCTTATTATAAATGTCATGTATATCATTTGATGTAAAGGTCATGTAAAGACATATGATGTAACCCCACTATGCATGGGAAGGATGATGTAATAATTGCAAATTTTTAATCATGTATGAACATTTGGTATATCCCCACTTGGTTGGGTGATTGATGTATGTATGACTCATTGGTGATAGGAAGGTCATACTCACTTCGCTGAGTGATAGAATCACATACTTCATTTCACATCCATCAGAGATTTCAGTAAAACCTTAGGGGGAGCATGATCAGAGAATTCAACATCTGCAGGGAGAATATTTTGGTCTGCCCTTTGCCCTTGATGTCAAAGGGGGAGAGTATCTTGGTGTTATGGTTGCCATCAAGTCCAATGGGGGAGATTGTTGGCATTATGATACAGGTGTTGTCCTTGACGGCAACTCACACATATATGATGATTACAACAAAGGATTACAGATCAGACTCCAGAGGTTGAAGAAAGAGAATGGTTTAAGAAGTACACGCTAGTTCACTTTGTCTAAGTAGCATATACACGCGGGTCCATAGAACAAAAAACGCGTATACGTATGCACGCACTTTCACAAGAGGAAAAGCGCTTATGGGTTGGAAAATCAAGGAAATTCAAGAGTAAAGAATACGAAGGTTCAATACCATGGTATTAGCCCACAATATTGAGTGAAGTAACAACTATTTGATCCCGTCCAAGAATACCATAGGCTCTAAGTGTTGTTTTGGTCTGAGGTATTGAGAAAGGCCAAAAACTATATACGGCGAGAAGATCAAAGGGCCAAGTGTGCAAGTGAATGGATTTTTCATGAATACTTCTATCTGAAGAATATTTTATGTTGTAAGGGCTATGGTAATGATATGATCTGAAATATCACATGCACCTTTGGATACAATGTTGGATCAGGATCAAGAAACCTAAAATGACTTATCATTATATGATCTGATATTGGATGGGCTAGATCTGAATGCAATGCAAGTTTTATTCTGTAAATGTTATGATTTGGGTATGACTGAAGTCTGAAATAGCTGTGAAGTTTTAAGCTGGTATTTGCAAATCTATATGTTGGTTTGCCTTGGTGAAGGCGCGTATACACATCGGATCGGTACTTCGAAGTAGCGTATACATTATGAGATATGATGTTTGAAGTTGCAGTTGGTTTTGGTTGTTGATGCAGAGTTCTGGGTTTTGCTCTGTGTTCTGGTGACTGTGTTTTGGTCACTGTGTTCTGAATGTTCAGATTGATTGATTTTGATTTGCTTCAGTGTTGATGGTGATTGA
>APFE031152927.1:77073-138153 GCA_000404065.3 Pinus taeda
TTAAATCTCACTTTCTATTTTTTAATTCACCCACTTTAATAAAGACCCACTTAGTCATTTATTTCCAAAGTCACTTTTCCTTTCTAATTTTTCATTGACTTTATAAAAGTCACTTTAAAAATTAGACTTAGTAACTTTATCACTTAAAGTCACTTTTAAATTAGATTTTAACTTTATAAAAATTATAAAGTCACTTTAGGAGAAAAATTAAAATCTTTTGGACACTTTTCCCTAGGCCAAAGATCAAAGCCTAAGGGAACCACCTGTCCTCCGGTACCAAATTTCAACAGCGCATCATCGCATGAATAATGTGGGGCAACATGTAAACTATTGGGGGTGCTATAGGTGCCCATGGAATGTAATGATGCTCTGCAAGTGATAAGAGTCCCATGGCTCTCAATGCTCCACCTGTAGGGTGTCATAATGCTACTCTAGTGGACTTGCGCCCTAACTAAGTTGCCCAACCCATGATGAAAACCATCTTCAAATCACACACAATGTCTAGTGTTGCATCTTCACCATTAGGTAAAATAATCGTTAATGCATCTGAGTGAACCAAGCTTGCTAATCAAGGGCAAATTGAGACTTCATGAGGGGGAACTTCCATGCAAATCATCCTATGGACCCCAGTTCTGGGTTTCGGGCACAAAAGTTGGTCTCATGGGTCTCCTAGTGGTGGAATAGCCTAGTTTTTCTCCAGCGTTGAGGGCTCTGAGGATGGTGTTAGCCCTCCCATGTCTCAAGGGGTGAGACAAACCTCATCTAGCCCTCGGATCAGCTGCCAAACCATGTGTACACTGTTAAGCCGGTTAAGGCATGCTGGTCCAAGTCTATCATCTCATGAATAATGTGGGGCAACGTTCAAACTGTTGTGGGTATTATAGGTTCCCATGGAATGGAATGATGATCTGCAAGTGATAAGAGTCCCATGGCTCTCAATGCACCACCTATAGGGTGTCATAATGCTCCTCTAGGGGACTTGGGCCCCAGTTAAGTTGCCCAGCCCATTATGAAAACTATCTTCCAATCACACACAATGTCCAGTGTTGCACCTTCACCATTAGGTACAATAATCATTAATGCATCTAAGTGAACCAAGCTTGTTAATCAAGGGTAAATTGACACTTCATACGAGGCTTCATTTCCAAATTTGAGTCTTTGATCACGTAATAATATTACCTCCCTAGGTAGGAGTGGCTAATGGACAATCCTATTAGGTGTTCCCAACCACTAAGGGGAAAGACAACTCCCTGGTACATCCCTCAATCAATAGGTGTCATGTGAATAATGATGGAAAGGAGGGTATAAAGGGTGTCTGGGCCATACGCCATGGTCAAAAGCGTAGCAACGATGAGGAAATCCACATTCTGGGCATACAAATGTGAGGAGGGAGCAATTGTGGATGCATGTGTTACACCAACCTTTGTTTTTCCACCCCTCTTATTGCCTTTTGCTTTTTCTTGATTTTTTCTTTGTATTACTACTCGAAGCTCTAGGAAATGAAAGCATGCTTCGAATGATGTGTAGTAGTGGCTACCCACTTAATGGTGGGGCAATTCATCACCCACCAAGGGTTGGGACATGCAAGGGTTCCTTTCCATGATGTGGTAGGGCAGCATTGGCCCCAGGAACCAAGTGATGGCCATAATGATAAGGGGTAGAGCTCATGCTTGGATTTTTCCCACATGTTATTGTTAAAGTTGTTGATTTTTTAGTGCAATCAAGACTAGTAGAATTTTTCAAACTGATAACTACTTCCTATGATACAATTAGACCTCTTTAGAGAATTCCAATCATTAAGCAGTTATACATGAAAAATTTCAACCATTAACTTTTACAGTAGAACAATAGAGATCACAGTAAACAATGAGACAAGAGACACCAAATTTTTGGTCAATGACCAGGGCAAAATCCACCAGGGGAAAACCTAGCAATCTTTCCTTATGAGAGAGTTCAATTCATCAAAATGTACATCAAAATATTCCAAACAAAATTCCAATTTTTGACCTCAATATTTCCAAACTCAGACTAGTCAAATGAGAGAGAAAATAGTCAATGCTGGTCCAAGTCAAAGTCTGCAACAGATGGGTCAAATTTCAACCTGAGGTAGCTAAACAAAAGGGGCCAAAATTCAGTCAAATCACAGCCAACTATACATAGTCAAATTTTGATCAAAGCATAGAAGTTGACCTGTGGACAACCGTTGGACAACAAACCAGAACAAGAGTAGAACTTCGGTCAAACAGAGTCAATGAACCATTGAAAAACTTGACCTGCAAAACTAGTAAAAATCTCAATCAAACAGAAGAAAATACATGAAAAATTTCAACCATTAACTTTTACAATAGAACAATAGAGATCACGGTAAACAATGAGACAAGAGACACCAAAATTTTGGTCAATGACAAGGGCAAAATCCACAAGGGGAAAACCCAACAATCTTTCCTTATGAGAGAGAGTTCAATTCATCAAAATGTACATCATAATATTCCAAACAAAATTCCAATCTCTGACCTCAATATTTCCAAACTCAAACTAGTCAAATGAGAGAGAAAATAGTCAATGTTGGTCCAAGTCAAAGTCTGCAATAGAGGGGTCAAATTTTGACCTGAGGTAGCTAAACAAAGGGGCCAAAATTCGGTCAAATCACAGCCAACTATACAAGGCAAACTTTGATCAAAGCATAGAAGTTGACTTGTGGACAACCGTTGGACAACGAACCAGAACAAGAGTAGAACTTCAGCCAAACAGAGTCAATGAACCATTGAAAAACTTGACCTGCAAAACTAGTAAAAATCTCGATCAAACAGAAGAAAATAAACCCAAGTCAATGCTGGTCAAATAGAAGTCAAGGGAGTTAGTCAATGCATAAACATTCTTCCTCTTTTCTCCTTTGCACATGTGGATAGATCTCCTTGTTTTAGATTGAATGGATGAGATGAGTGAGGTGCCAAACGAGTTCAATCAATACCCAATTTATATGAGTGATAAGAGGAGGATTTTGACCATAGGGTCAAACCCATTCAATGAGTGGGGTTTACCTGTCCAAATGACGTCGAATTAGTGAACTTAGAAATTCATAATTTCTCCTTTGATTTGCTAATGAAAACACTGACCATAGCTACCAATTTTTAACAAATGTCTCAACCATCTTTTGCATTTTATAATCTTCTTTTTCTTTTGTTTCTTGCTTGTGGCCATGGTATGATTTTTACTTTTCTTTTAGTTGCATCAATCTCCCAAGGCAAAGTTTCTTGGCCCGACCTAGATATGTGGACAAGGGGAAGGGGTGTGCTAGAACCCAATGAACCCATGGTCATGAGGACTAGAAGATGGGAGGTGGAGTATAGGGCTCATAATGTATGGAAGGAAGTCATAAGTATGGAATGGTAAAACAGGACCACGCTATCTATATCAAGGTTTCCCAATTAGTGCCCTTCCTAAAAGCATGGGCCATTAGGGGAGGTCCCAATGGACTAGGATTGAAGATTAACCTCCCATTTAAGGTGAGGGAACAAAACCACGATCAAAACGCTTCCTTTTTCCAAGTCACCCAATAATCCATGACCAAATGGAAAAACAGGCATAAGTATCTGATTGCACAATGAATAATATACCTTTTGGATCGTATTTCCCACCTTCTAACATGTGTTCTTGACAAATGGGCGAGGAAACATATAGTTGATGCAGTTGACAGAGATAAAATCACACATCACATCGGCTATAAGGTAGTTGTCAAGCATTGTTGGTTGTCGACTAGAAGAAGATGATTAGGAGAAAAATTCTCCTAGGGTTACCCACATTTGTTGAGTTACATCTAGCTCCAAATGGTACATGAGCTCACCATAGAGCGCATGATCCATGTACTCGAACAAGGAGTTCATGAGAACCTGGGAGGATGGTATGCAGATCTGTATCCTGCACAGCATAATAAAACTACTAGGAGCATGTGCACTATGCGTACTTTTATCGCCCATGTTTTTCATCAAATAATAAATCCATACAAAAAAGCAAATCTACTATAAGTGCAATATTAACCTACAATGCAACTACTCTAATATGAGAACATGATATGATTAGGTTAGCTATGCAAACAAAATATGCAATGCACCTATCCTACTATGCAATGCACCTATCCTACTATGCATAACACGTACACCATGCACAAGCTAAGTATAGTCATAGAGCCAATGTAACCAACACATTATTAGATCAACATAACAAAACTCGCCCCTATAAGCGATCATGAGATGGGGCAACCAAATATCACATCCTCCTTGGAAAGATTGGCATGATGAATCACATGGGTGCGAGGTTGGAAAATACGATGAGCATGAAACAAGGATCATGGATAAGGAGGGAAAAGAGGAACCCAAATCGTGCCAATGGATCATTTCTTGCAACGAAAGAATGGAGAATTCAACAATCAAACCCACAAACTTTCAATAAAGAGCAATCTCGAGCATATCATTCTCATCATCATCCTTAGAAACATTCTGGGAGTGATATGATGAGGAAGATCAAGGATAAGTTAAGATCATCATCAGCATCATATATTGGATCATTGTCAAAACAATGACCAATGTCGCATTTGCCTTCTTCTATATGCAAGAATTTAGAAATGTCAACATCATACAAATCCCAAGGAGCCATTTCCTTAAGCTTTGCATAACAATCAATAGGGAGTCGCCAGGGTGAATTTAAAATACCTTGAGAGATGCTTGCTTCAGCCAACAAGCATTGACATTGAGGTTTAATGAAGAACATGGGCTTCATTCTGCCAATGGAGTCGCCAAATAACGAGTTGTATTTTCGTATGGGGATAAGACACTCTTCATGTTCGGCAACGACACCAAAAATGTTACCACAAAATCTAGCAAGCCTTGGAGAGGGAAACCCTACAAGACAAAGGTAAGACAAAGTGCTAATAGTGGGGTAGAGGCCAAATGTCACCTCAACCAAAACCCCTTCCCTTTACGGATTTTCACCAATGGGAGGAGTCCCCGTAAAGGAGGAATCACTTGAAATAGATGTGTTAATGATGACGTACAAAGTGATCCTACTAAAGCTCATTCACAAAGAGGCACAATAATGGTACAAGGCTTCAAAGACGCAAATCGCTCTCAAAGGAAAGCCCTAGGAAAGGAAGGCTCAAGACCTAGGGTTTTGAGATTCTTCAATGGTAATAGGTATTCACAAGGTAAAGGCCCTAAGGAAAGGGTCTCTTATGATGATAATTAGCTAATCAAAGGTTCATGAAACCCTCAAAGAAAGTCCTCAATTTGAGGGAAAAGAGACTAGGGTTTCCCTCTTAAAGAAACACCAAGGGAAAGATATCTTATGGATGAAATTTGAGTGGATGCCCACCAAATTGATAGGTTAGGTAGCCTAGACCTATCTCTTGATGCTTAGGCTCTCAAATCACCAAAAAGCCCCCTACCTAAAATTTCTGCCCAAGCCCTAGTTTTTCTCCCTAACCTTAAAAGGACCAAATTTGAGAAGAGAGAATTATGGAGAAAGTTCAAGCTTGATCACCAAGTGATAGGACCAGTGCCTTGTCCTATGGGGATATGGAGTCTAGGATGTTTAAGATAAGCCAAATTCCTTCTAAGGAGGTTGAAATTTGATGCCCTAGATATCAAAATTTCAACAATTACCCACTTAATGGAATAATGAATTTTGATGGAGAATAACAAGAAGTACTCCACTAGGAACATTCATTACATGTTATAATGAGTAATGCATATAACATTCATCTAGATATTCTTGAATAAAATTGATCTTCAACATAATTTCAACATAGAATCAATAGTGTTATGCACTAGACATTCAAGAAAAAGATATTCAACAAAAGATTCCACTTACAAGATAACTTGCAATATATCCTTCCATTAGACCAAGAAATAGCTCCAAAGAATGTCAAAATCAGCTTCCATGTATCAAAATGCATCCAAGTATCTCCAATATCACCCATAAGAAGCAAGTGTGAATTCTCGAAGAGGTTCGAAATTCACAGGTTTGATGATGAGAGAGATGAAATGAGGTTTTTCTAATATATATGTCCAATGATGTCTAATTTTAGCCTATTATCCCCTCAACTAATAAAATAACCAGAAAATACTAGGTAAGGTCACAAGTCGACCTTGTAGCCAATGTGAAAAGCTATGTTGCACGGGTTCCCGAACCCAGGGGTGGGGTTCTCGAACCCAAGTACTGGATTCTGGTACGGGTGCTTCTGAGAAGAACCCATAAGAACCGGGCTCTTCTATGAAGAATCAGGTTCTCCATTAAAAAAATTTGGGTTCTTTTGTCTTGACATGTTCGAAGAACCCTGATGATGGGTAATTGGAACCCCAAAATCAGGTTCTTTGAAGTTCATTTTAGTTTTTATTTTTAAATTTTTAATTAATTTAATGGGCTTCTCCTAATATTCTAGGTAGCTAGTTCTGCATCTTTTTAGAGGAATTGGAGTACTTATGCCTTTATCCATTCAGTAAAGAGAAATAGGTTGGGCTCAAAGAAGGTAGAGAACTTAGTGTACATTCATAGCACACTTTGTCTCATATCTCGAAAAGATCTTGGTTACAAGGACAGTCCTTTCAAGAAATGGACCAATTCACAGATGATGTTATGTGTGTGGGCAAGGAGATACAACCAGATGGCCTTATTGAGCTACCTCCATTTGCTATGGATGAGAAAGAGCCTCAAGATGAGAGTGATTCCTACCTGGAGAGCATGCTAATTGAAGATCTGAGTGATGTTGATGACATGGCTTGAGGAAGTCATTGTTCACTATTAGCTATTTTTATTTTAGTATTTTAAAATTTCCTAGTTTTTGTTTGGAGATGCCTTAAGGAAAATTTTGAATGTAGAATGACAATGGACATATATCATGATTCTTATTAATATGTAAACTCCAATTTGCACTTGATATAACACTAGAAATTTTGAAATCTCATTGTGAATGTTGAATGTTCAATGATGTGCATGTTTAAATATTTAAAGTTTAAATCATAAGTATTTTAGTTTTCTTGTTTAAAGTTGAAAAATATACAAATTCACATATATTATAATTTATAAAGTATAATATTTATATATTATATATATAAATTATAATATACCACTGACGAACCCACACACCCTGTTTCAAAAAATGATGTCCCCGTCCCTATTACCGTCCCCATCCCCATCCCCGAACCCACGTTTCCTGGCAACATAGGTGAAAACATAATAATTAACCCATAGGAGAGACGAAATTCTGACATTATACATGCGTAGACCTCCTTTAAGCAAGCGTTGGACTCCTCTAGTGCTACAGTGAGTGTAGAGGGCTCCATAAATCAAGGTCTAGGGATTGGCCCCTAGACTTCCATGCAAATCATCCTATGGACCCCAATTTTGGAGTTGGGGCACAATAGTTGGCCTCACGAGTCTGCTAGTCTGCTAGTGGTGGAATAGCTTGGTTTTGCTCCAATGTTAAGGGATCTAGGGATGGTGCTAACCCTCCCATGTCTCGAGGGGTGAGACAAACCTCATCTAGGCCTTGGATCAGCTGCCAAACCGTTTGTACACTACTAAGCCTACTAGGGCATGCTAGTCAACTTCTTCATTTGATGAATAATGTGGGGCAACATGCAGATTATTGAGGGTGCTATAAGTACCCATGGAATGGAATGATGCTTTGCAAGTGATATGAGTCCCATGGCTCTCAACACACGACCTATAGGGTGTCATAACGCTCCTCTAGGGGATTTTGGCCCCATTAAGTTGCTCAGCCCATGATGAAAACCATCTGCCAATCACACATAATGTCCAATGTTGCATCTTCACCATCAGGTATTGTTACCCACCACCTATGGGTAATATCCATAGGAGAAAACTTTCTCCTAGATGGTTCTCAGTCGGCAGCCAGCAATCCCTTGCAGCCACCCGATATTTCAATGTGCTATTATCTCCACCACTTGAGCCAACCATGTGGCCCCTCACCCATCTGTTATGATCATATGTTTGAAGGTGGGCCTCCCGACCCTGAAGGTATGGCTTTTCATTAGTATAGTTGAGAAATTTTGTCTACATATCATGGACACTTTTGGGCATGGATTCGTGGGGGGATTCGGCGGGAGGAGTGGGCTAGGTCTGTACTCTTGTCTCATCTACCCGATCTAGTGGTTAGCCTTGTATCCTAGTCTCGTGGGATCTCCTTTATTAGCTATTAGCTTTAGGGTTGGCACTACATGAGAAATCCCGAATTTGTTGTGTGGTCCCGCTTCCTAACACCATATACACCACTTCCCTCCACTCATTTTAACACCATTTATCACTTTTCCCATTCGGGTCCACGTTTGTCCACTGGGTCCACAAAGGGTTAGTGATGCAAGAGCATCCTGCTTAGAATATTTATTGTTCATTTGGTTGATTTAGGGGGTGATGTTTTTAATTATTTTTATGAAATTTGTATAAATAGAGTGGAAATCTATGTGTGAGGCTTTTAGTTGTGAAATATTCCCAACTATGTGAGAATATCAGGGATAATTAATGTGTGTAGATCTCGTAGAAATCTTAGGATTACGAGATCCTTGAATAGGAATTAGTTGAGTGATCTATGGAGAAGATTATGGATTTAGGATAATCCATAACTATATACTTATTTCTATAAATGTAAGCCTGCGAGGAGAGGGAGAGAGTTTTTGAGATAGACTGGCAGAGAAAGCTAAGAAGAAGAGAGAACAGATCAGAGCACGAGATGTTCTGTACATATATGTAAACACTATTATGAACGAAAGGAGTGTTGTGTACAAAGATTGTTTTTGCATGATTTTATTATGTGATTGGATCCTTTAATCGTAGGCTAAATCCTCCGTTAAATACTAGTTTTTGTTAATCGTCGATTGAACGCAGACAAAGATTGAATGAAGAAATGAATCATCATTGATCACAGGATGAATCAATGATGATCTATTATGAGAAGATCGACGATGTTCATTGGTCAAAGCGCATGCAGCTTAACACAGGAAACGGACCCAAAACATTATAAGATCGAGTTAGTTGATAAATTTGTGGAGAAACACCGAAGAAGATCTGAGCCATCTGATCAACAAATCCATAGATCTAACGGATATCGCACGCTAACAAGCGTTGAAGTTTAACTCTGAAATCAAATGCGATCATTTATATAATTGAGTTAATAACTCAGTTAGTTTGGGCCGTTCGTTTAAAGGAGTCAGATCCGACGGTAGTCATGTCAAAAAATGCATGCGGGTTTATATAAATTTCGGACCCGATGAGTTATCGACTGTGGTTTAATCTAGTTGGAGTCCGGTTGATCATAGCCGTTCATTTTGATAGAAAGAGATCCACGATGATTGCGTGGTGAAGACGCGCGCGAGTTAATTCAAGAATGAGACCCGAGAAAGTTATATATTGGGGTTTTATTTATTTTCGGTTCTGTGGGCATTGATGTTTTGGCGATATTTCGAGTAAATTGAATAGTTCGACTATTTTAACATAAGAACGAAATTTGAAGGTTTAAACGAGTATTTATATTGTTTTGAGTTCGCTAAAGAGGCCGGAGTCTGATAATTTAATTAAACAGAGGTTTATTTAATTTAAAATTCCCGATATGTGTTTCAAAGCAGTTTCACTCCATCATTTTGGTATCAGAGCAAAAGAAGATTTTGCATGAAGTATGATAATATTGCAAAATTGTCAATGTTAGTCTTTATAATTTTTGTGCAGAGTAATAGTAGACGAAGGTGAGAAGATTTGCAGCAGCCTAGAGCAAGGAGTGCTCATATGGTTCCAGAGAAGAGAACCAGAGAAATGTTAACAGACTAAGCTCATAGGAGAAAAGCTTGGTGAGGCATGTGTAGCAAGAAGGAGACTTGTTACTACAGAGGCTGATTACAGCTCACAAGTTAAAGTTGTTAGAAAGACAAGAAAGCATATGACAAGGAAAATCAGAGGCGCAGCAGAAGCAAAGGAAAAAACAGAGGAGTCAGTTTTAGAATTTGATTGAGGTAAATATTTTCTTTTATTTGAGTTTGAAGAACTAGTGAAAATGAACATGGAGAAACTTAGGAAAGGTTCAAAAAAAAGTTAGATGAGTGATGAAGAGCGTAGGATAAGTATTGCAGAGATGAGAGCAGAGTTGAATATACTACAGGAATGGTTTCAAGAGAAAGAGAATGAAGACCGAAGACATGGATGGAGAATAAGGAAATAGGTCAAGTGGAATCTATTGCAACAGAAATGGAATGTTATGTTGATGAACAAACTTGAACAAATACATATTTCTTTGTTGGAGAAGGAGAGACTCATAGGAATTGAGTCACAATAAAGAGGATTTGCTGAAACCCAGAAATTCCATGGTGGGAATTTGGTGTTTGAAGCATCAAGAGAGACCAAAAGGTCTAATACTTGTAAAACTAATAGTTTGTCTGTGAATGCAGGTATGGTACTAAACAAAGAATTTGTTGCTATAGAGACAGCTAATGACCATTGTTATGATCAAGAAGTCTTCTGTGAACCTGAAGGAAGTTGGGATGACTGTTTTTCATTCCATGAAGTTGAGTTTGCAGCTCAATTGGAGAAAGAAGCAACGGACAACGAGACAGAAGCCAAAGAAGTTGAGACCAGAGAACCTATAATAAAAGAAGGAAAGGACACCATAGAGAACATAAACTGTGTTGATGTGATTAACAAAGAGGAATTACTCTTAGAGCATAATATGCAGAATTTGGTTGACAATTTGAGTGATGATAATAGTGAACTTTCAAGTTTAGTTCTTACTAATCTCAGCATGACAGAGTTACCTGGCAAAGCTACAGATGCAGGAGGTGAACTAGTTCGAGACTCATTCAAAATTTGGAAACCAGAAGAATGGGTATTCAAGTTTCCACGTGCAGTACACTGAGTCTATATTTCCAGAACAGAGGATCATGTTTAATAATTCTCTGAAATACAAAATTCATCATGAAGTTAATGCCAGACTACATGATCCAGTTATTCCTTTGAAGGACCATCTACAAAACAGAGTTTGGAATCCTGGAGGTAACAAATCATTCAGAATTGTAGCTGACATATTACTACAGAAAAGTGACAGACCTCATAGACAGGAGTTTATGAATTTTTTCTACATTGGGAGTTTGATGCAGGAGCATCCTGCTCAGAATATTTATTATTCATTTGGTTAATTTAGGGGTGATGTTTTTAATTATTTTTATGAATTTTGTATAAATTGAGTGGAAATCTATGTGTGAGGCTTTTAGTTGTGAAATATTCTCAACTATGTGAGAATATCAAGGATAATTAATGTGTGTAGATCTCGTAGAAATCTTAGGGGTTACAAGATCTTTCAATAGGAATTAGTTGAGTGATTTATGGAGAAGATTATGGATTTAAAATAATCCATAACTATATACTTATTTCTATAAATGTAAGCTTGTGAGGAGAGGGAGAGATAGTTTTTGAGATAGAGTGGTAGAGAAAGCTAAGAAGAAGAGAGAACAGATCAGAGCACGAGATGTTCTGTACATATATGCAAATACTGTTATGAATGAAAGGAGTGTTGTGTACAAAGCTTGTTTTTGCGTGATTTTATTATGTGATTGGATCCTTTAATCATAAGTTGAATCCTCTGTTAAATACTAGTTTTTGTTGATCACCGATTCAATGCAAACAGAGATTGAATGAAGAAATGAATCATCATTGATCACAAGATGGATCAATGATGATCTATTACCTAATCCTCTGTTAAATACTAGTTTTTGTTGATCGTCGATTGAATGCAAACAGAGATTGAATGAAGAAATGAATCATCATTGATCACAGGATGGATCAATGATCTATTACAAGAAGATTGATGGTGTTCGCTGGTGAATGTGCACGCAGCTTAACACAGGAAACAAACCCAAAATGTTATAAGATTGAGTTAGTTGATAAATTCATGGAGAAACACCGAAGAAGATCTAAGCCGTCCGATCAACAGATCCATAGATCTAATGGATTCGCGTGCTAACAAGCGCTGAAGAACTCTAAAATCGGATGTGATCGTTTATATAACTGAGTTAATAACTCAGTTAATCTGGGCCGTTCTTTTAAAGGAGTCAAATCTGACGGTAGTCGCGTCAAAAAATGCATGCGGGTTAATATAAATTTCGGACCCGATGAGTTATCGACTGTGGTTTAATCCAGTTGGAGTCTAGTTGATCGTAGCCATTTGTTCCAATAGAAAGAGATCCATGGTGATCGCGTGGTGAAGACACGCACGAGCTAATTCAAGAATTGGACCCGAGAAAGTTATAAACTAGGGTTTTATTTAATTTTGGTTTCGTGGGTATTGAAGTTTTGGCCATATTTCAGGTAAATTGAATAGTTCGGCTATTTTAACAGAAGAACGAAATTTGAAGGTTTAAACGAGAATTTATATTGTTTTGAGTTCGCTAAAGAGGTCAGGGTCTGATAATTTAATTAAAAAGAGGTTTATTTAATTTAAAATTCCCGATATATGTTTCGATGCAGTTTCACCCCATCAATTAGCCTCCGCCTCCCCTTGCCCACACCTTGGGTCGAGCCTGAAACGATGCCCCAGAGGTTGATGCAGCTAAAATGAAAATAAAAAGCATAATTTGGCCACTTTCAACATGAAATATACCACAAAATGCAAAAGTTGGTCGAGACACACAAATTTGGCACGTGGGAAAAAGCCAAACATGAGCTCTACCCCTTATCTATGGCCATCACCCTAGTTCCTATGCGCCCTAGATGAGCCCCCTCCACATTAAGGAACCCATGATTGTCCCAACCCATAGTGGGCAATGAACTGCCCCACCTTAAAGGGGGTATCTACTATTGTTATCCTACAAATCATGCTCTCATCCCCTGGAGCCCCAAGCTATTACGAAGAAAATCAATCAAAGGCAAAAAGCATATGAAGAAGGGTGGAAAAACAAAGGTCGAGATAACTCATGTACCACGATTGCTCCCTCCTACACTCATATACCCAAGTGTGGAATTCCCCTATTATAGCCTATGTCACACGATTCGAGTTCGAATTCGAGTTCGACGACAATTAGGTTCGATTCAGGTTCGAATTTTCCGATCAGGTTCGAATGAGGTTCGACATTAGGTTCGACTATACATATTTTTCAATATATATATATTTATATATATATCTATATATGACAAAATAATAGAAAATTCATAATCGATCCATAAACACATGAACACAAATTCTTATTAGTAAACATACATGAATAATGTAATCATTCTAACATCTAGTTAAATTTAAACATACACAATAGTAGTTTGCAAAAAGAAATGACATAATTTTCAGTCTTCAAAATTTAAATGAATGTCAAATACTAGTAATCTTTTAAAAAATCACATAATCAAAACATGATCAAAATTTAAACATACACATCATTGTAGGACATCTTCAAATTTCAAAATTTTAAATATCATCAAAGTCATAATATCATCAAAGTCATCAACACATGGAATTCCATCATTTGGCTCATCTAGTGAGTCATCATCAATGCTAATATAATAAGGAAGTCATAAAGAGCATTGCCAAATAGTAATAATCCATAAAATTGTTCTAGGAAATTCAAAAAACATAGATAATCTATACTTATGGCCTACTAGACTCTAGTATGATCAAAAATCTCTCAATCATCATGTGCATATGGCATAGTAAAGGCACTAGAATGCTGCTCATCAAAGTCATCAATAGATGGAATTCCAACATTTGGATCATCTAGTGAGTCACCATCAGTGCTAATATCATCTTCTTCTGGCTCTAAATCAGCATCAAACCATGGGTCGGAGGAACTAGATGCATCTTTGGCCACACTACTCAAGGCCAACTTCAAATTACTGCGAACATAAACAAGGTCTTCCAACCTTGTAGACAATAATTTGTTTCTTTTCTTGGACTGGATATGGTTAAAGCTACTCCAGTTCCTTTCACAAGCAAAGGCACTTGATCCCTGGCTCAAAATACGAATTGCAAAATGTTGCAATTCAGGAGTCTCTGATCCATAAAACTGCCACCATCTCCCTGGAGGAATATTGGGCCTATCTTGTACTGCAATAGACCTTGCAAATATTCCCTCTTCCAACCTATATGCTCGGAGCTGCTCTCTAATTCTCATGCATTCTTCTGGATCAGGGACCAACCGTTCAACTGCATCATAAAGGCCATTCATGACTTCTGCATCATTTGTTCTTTCTATCCCAAAGAGTCTAGGATCCAAATAACAAGCTGCTGCATGTAAAGGACTATGCAACATCCTCCATCTTTCATCAATCATCTCCCATATTTCAATGTACTCATTTTCCTCATTATTAAAAGATTTTGCAATGGCTTCTTTAGCACGATCCATGCCCTCATAAACAAATCCCATGGAAGGGGTATCACTATCAACCATGCGAAGCATATCAACAATTGGTTCACATATTTTTAAGACCTTCTGAGCATTGTCCCAAAAAGCATTCCCTAAAATCACATTTTCCAACTCCTTTCCTTTAGCTTCCTTTGAAAGATGAGACTTTTCCCACTCATTGTTGCAAAAAACACCTCTTATACTCCCTTTTTCTTCAACTAGCCTTTTGATAGTAATATAATATGTGGCAAACCTGGTGTCACAAGGCCTGAGCAACTCTTTAGATGCATTATTCCTGTACAAGCTCAATGTGAGTCGATGGTTAAATATGAAGTGAGAAATTTGTTTCCCCCTTCGAACTGTCTCGTTAATCCATGGAAGCTTTGCCAAGTCATGTAACAATAAGTCAAGACAATGGGCAGCACAAGGTGTCCAATATATTTTTCTGTATTTATCCATGACCATTTTTCCTGCTCCAACACAATTTGAAGCACTATCAGTTATAACCTGGACCACATTTGCTTCTCCAACTTCAAGAATAGCTTCCTCTAAAATCTTGAAAATAAATTCAGAGGTCTTCTTATTCCCTGATGCATCAACTACTTTCAAAAAAAGTACTCCTTTAGGACAAGAAACCAACACATTAATAAGAGGTCTATGATTCATATCTGACCAGCCATCTGATAAAATTGTGCACCCTGTTTCCTTCCAAGAGTCTTTGATCTTCTGCAAATTGTTTGTAACTCTTTCTTTTGACCTCTTCAAAATAGTGGTCCTTAAGGTCTCAGAACTAGGAGGGAGATATCCTTTACCAAAACCTGCCATCATCTTACATGCGTTGATGAAGTAAGGGCTTCTGGCCACATTAAATGGAATTGCACATTCAAAAAACATATCACCTACAGCATCATCAACTTCTTGTTTCTGCATGGGCTTCCAAAGAGTGTTTAATGTAGGTATCCCACTTGATGTATTGATCTTTGACTGAGATGAACTCCCAGCGCCAACTGTGCTTGAAGAAAGTGCAGATAATGAATTGTAATTCATTGCAATTTCTGTTTGAATACATTGTCTTTTGTTTTCATTCACTTTCTTAGCCTTTTGTATATTGTCATAATCTTTCTGAAGTGTCTCCATGAGCTCTGCAGACACATTCTTGCAACCTTCAACGCCACCTCCTTTGCCATTAGTGACAGAAAGCAAGTGATCCATGACTCTAGTTAAAGATCCAAAAAATTCATTATTACAGAACTTGCATTTCAAATGCCTCCCATGAGGCCCGTCCAATTTCTCCACATATTTCCATCCTTCTGTCGTTGACCTTGGAGGTGCCATGACAAATATGGCTGCATTTTTGTTGGCAATGGCATATTAAAATTCGAATTTAAATAAATGATAAAATAGTGAAATTCAATTTTCAAATACAAATAAAACTTGATATTTTGATGAGCATTCAAATCATGCATAACTTGTTCAAATTTCAGTTTTCCAATTTCTTCAATTATTTCAAATTTAAATAACAGTAATTATCACTTCCTATTGTGCCTATAACATGTGTATTTAATGAATTTGAGGAGAAATAAATTGGTAGCAAGCTTTATTGAATTTCCATTAAAAAGTCAAAGCAGCCCAAACAACTGCAAAATGAAATAAAGTGGCATGTAAGGCTGAATTGCTGCCATGAGTACAAGAATTGGGGGGGAGTTTGTCTAATAAGGCTATGACCATTGATTGTTAAATTAGAGCACTGGGTGTTGTAATTTGTAGTTATCCTTCTAATGCAAACTATTTTCAGTTTCTAATATTAAGGTTTATTCACTTAATCTCTTCTCAAGATGGCATCTCTGTTTTTGAATGTTGGTTATACATGAGCACCTATTCAGATTCCACTGTGCTGTTAATTTTCACAAGCTCGTCACTTCAAATGTTGATAAAATTAAAACAGGTAAAGCAATAAATTTGAAATTACTTGACATAAGCATTATTTGTGCTCAAGTATATGACATAAGCATTATTTGTCAAGTAATATCTTGACATAAGATTACAATTAGAAATTCTGCTAAAGCTGTGAATAACAATCTTCTGACATCAAAATCATCTGAATAACATTTTCCGATCATTCAATGATTCTGAATTTTATTGAAAAATAAAAAAAACAGATTGTCTTTCCTAGTTTAATATCTCTTTACTAGAGGCCAGGGCATGTACATAAATAATTGGGACAATGCACTGCATAATAGAAAAGCTAGAGGTCTAAGGTAATCTTACTCTGCCTCAATCTCAATGCCACAGATATTTTTGAACAGACAAAATCTATGTTTGTGGAGAACTAGGGCCTTGCTGCTTTCCATTCACTAACAAGATCAGAATACTATATTTTTATCTAGACCGTGTCATCTTTTCATGAGGTTTTGCACCTCCAAACTTCCAAAGTTACCACAATGATGCCTAATCGTGCTAAATTTGACACGTTAATTTATCGAGGTTAACACCCAAAATTCTTATACTTGAAAAATAACAATAACATCAACTCATCACATGCATATCAATTATTAACTTATTATTTTTCTCCTATCCTCAATCTCAAATTTAAAACTATAACAGACACCCAAATTTCTACAGAATTTTAACCTATTTTATTGCGCTTCAAAAAAATGTCGTTTTGGAAGATCCTCATCTTAAACCCTTTTATCTGATATCCAATAATAATCGATATCAAACATCTAGTGCATAGTCTAAAGAATAATTGCCAATTGTCATTATCTAGAATTACTTCCAAAACCTTCAATAGATAATGTTCAGACAATCGAAATATAAAATTCACTTATACAACTTAGCCATAAATGCTTATGAAATAAAGTGTAACTGGAAACTCTGTTTCTACTCCTTCACCATCATCAACTTCTTTTGAATAATTAAAAAATACAAGGCTCAACACCAGGCAAAAAATGATGTATCTAGCTGGCCAGACTTGTAAATATTGCAATCAGACTAAACGCTAAATTTTTCAAACTCATAATGGAGAAACTTAAAAAATGCCAATGTTGTGTCTGCGGCAGTCAGGATATAGGAACTTAGTACCCCAGTTTACTTCATAATTTAGGAACTTAGAAGTATGCCAGTTTGCTAGAACACCATGCTGGCCTAAGTCAATAGCAAAGATATTCTAAAATAGTCAGAATCTAAGTTTGCAGAGACCTAGAACATTGCTGGTTTCAACTTTCTACCCAGTGAACAAAAAAATGAAATTCATGTGCGGACCTTGTATCATAAAAGATTATACATTTTGCAATATACATTTTTTAAAAGATTCTAAATCTGTATCTCGTGAGAGTCAAATGTATAGATTTATGGTATGAAGTCTGTGCAAGAAATGAGTTGCAGTTAGAACTTAGAGCTATACATTTATCACCATCCAACTGCTTCACAGTGCAACCTCTCCTCTTCAGTGCTACTACTCTGTTGGCTCCTTTTGAGAAGATGGTTTGGACAGTGTTCGGGCTCACGGTGAGACAACGAGGCTTTTTAGTATTTACTAAAGTACTGTGCCAGAGAACTCAAGAAAACCAAATTTCCTAACTTGCATCACTGCCCTAAGAAGCGTCCTACATGACCCACGATGCGAAAGGAACGAGAAACTTAACCCAGCAGGCAGACATTGAAAAAAAATTGTCAAATAATTTAGCAAGTGAGAATGCGATCATTCATTGGCATTGGCTGAGCTGAAGCCTGACCATATCCCATTCGGACGACGGAGATGACAATCATTGAACGAGTTCAGAAAAGGGAGAAATGTGACCGAGAGTCCGAAACAACCCAAAAGTTAAAACGAGTTCAAAAAAAAGGGAGAGGGTCATGCATCCGCTAAAGTAAACACAGCGTTCACACAGTCACAGACTCACACTGCAATTTATATACATTTGTTCCAACTTCCGTCACCCGTGGATTAATTAAAGGCAGCAATGGGCCAGCATATGCGGTACATACCAGTGTGAGGGCCGAGGCTGTGTCAAGTTTCAACTGTCAACGCGGCCGAAGGCTAAAGCTGGAATTGGAAGGTGTCGGCAATGGGCACTGGGGCAGCTGCTAGCAACTGCAAGACCACGTCACGACTCACGACTCACCACACTCACAACTCACAGGCTCACAGCATACAACGACAAATGCTCACAGCATACAATGACAAATGCTCACAGGCTCACAGCATACAACGACAGCTTGTGCCAAATGCTCCCAGCACCGTGGTTTATAAAGAAAATATTGGCGGGAAGCGATGAAGAAACCGTGGTTTGTGACCCAAGGTTTTCTCATAAACCACCAAAAAAAAACATCGAACCTCAACAAAAAAAACCATTGAAATTCGCAAAATCCGTTCAGGTTCGATTTTTTAGGTTCGAATTTTCAGGTTCGTTTAAGTTCGATCAGGTTCGGCTGGGTTCGGGTTCGTTCAGGTTCGCCTTTAGGTTCGACTTTCAGGTTCAGCGAACCTGAACGAACTTGAAATTTTTTTACAGGTTCGGCGAATTTCGAACCTGAAGCTTCAGGTTCGCCGAACCCTGTGACATAGGTGTTAAGTGTAAAAAATTGATTTTTGTAGTATTGATTTCTCTATTGCCAAGTGTGATCAATGTTTTGAAAATTATATTGGCTATAGGAGAAATATAATTAATTCTAGAACTGAGTTATTGAAGAAAATAATTTTTAATCTAGAATCATTGCTTAGCATTTAATTTTCATAATTCTTCATGGGATTTAATTGCTAGAATATATTGGAGTTTTGGGTGTTTACATTTAATCGTTCATGATCGTCACCTTCGCTACATTATAATTGCTCTGGGTAACTTGTTCTCATTTAGTTAATTGAATATTAAGGCACTGGTCTATAATCATTTCTATTTTGTGGTTGTGTCTTGTGTTTAATCTATTCATCTTAGTTAACTAGGACTCATTTACATTTGTCATGTTGTCCATCTTTAAGTCTCCTAGAGCCTGTGTTCCACATGCTATTTTCATTCATTCACCTTAGGGATTACCCCCTTGACTTGTATAGGAGAGAGTCTAAATGGAGTGAGTAAGGATTAGAGTGACAACCCTTACTCTAAGCATTGTCGCAATGCCTAGACGCTTTGTGTGACAACATTTTTTGGCACCATTGTCGGGGACAGATTTTTTTCTATCCTTGGTTTCCTTGACATTGTTTTAAACATTTCATCTTTATTCTTCCTGTCATCCGACACAACATTTTTTGGCGCCGTTGTCGGGGATATTTTATTCTCAGTGTTTCAATGACATTTCCTCATCATTCTTCTCATTTCTCATCTCTCATTCAAGCCGACAAAGCCAACACTTCTTGGCATTGCCACCAAGGACCAATTTATTGGACCTTGGCTTTACGACATTTCATCTCATTTTTCTGGTGTCATTTCATCTCTTCATTTCTCAGCATCCTAATTCTCGTCATCTCTCATCTAATCCTCTCATCTTCACTTTCTGCATTTGGACATTCCGCTTGGTTTCCTATTTGGGTGGCGACTCTACTTATTCATTCATTTAATCCCATACAAGGAGCCCTCCCTGAATATTCATCTGCCTCCATCCACTAGCTTTTCGATTTTGCCTTCGAAAATTTTGTGAGATTCATGCTCAAGTGGCAACTGCACTTCTTCCATTTCTTACAACAATTTCTACGAGAAGCTCGCTACTTGTAGAGGTTTTGATTTTCTTGAGCAGGGATCTCTCTCTCTCTTTGATATCCATTTGGCCCATCTTTTTCCCATTAAGCAAATCATCATGAATTATGACTTGTTTGCTCCTTGTGATTTTACTAATATTTCGGGAGCTCTGCATGGTTATCCTTTTTTTTTTTGGTGACGCCATTGATGAATTTCCTCCTCTTCAAGGTAACAATTCTTTTACTACCAAAACTCACCTTTAGAATGTCAGCCTCTGTATAAGCAAGTGGCTCCCATATTTTGAATATGAACATGCGAAGATGAAGATTTTCATTCTTACCTTATCTGTAGATGCTTTAGATTGGTTTGTTAATTTCCCTAATAACACTTTTGATTCTATACAATCAATAATTGATGCCTTTGAAGATAGATATGGAGATAAAGAGAAAGTCAAAGCGAAAGCTGAAGTAAAGGAAACTATAGAAGTTGAATCAAGTTTTGCACGGAAATTTTGATTTTAGATCCTCAAGCGTTAGGGGAAGTTTTCAGTTGGATTAGCCAATTCCCGATCTGTGTTTCCTAAAGAGCCTAGTAAAATTAATCTTGGCATTATCATAAGATTTTTTTTTTGTGATGCATGAAGGGTTTTGAGTTAGCACCTCCTTAAAATTTAAATGTTTAATTTTTGTGTGAAAAATTGATAGATCTAGTTGTTGAAAGCTTTAGATTATCAGATCTGGGAGCGGAGTTGGACTCATACTACTCAGATTTGATAGATCTACCATTCTTGTACATAGATCTGTAATTTTGTTTTTGGGTTTTTTGACTTGGATTTCTAGGTTTTAGTTTTTTATTATTATACATATTGTTTGGGTGTTTTCTTGTTGTCATGTAGCTATAGATCCGAGGAGGAAATTTGTGTAAAGTCCAGATCTAAGGCCTGGAGGGCAAGGTCTGGATCTTTGGAGGTTTATCAACATAATTTTTATGGGGACATTATTCAAACATTTTCAATCCAAGGGTTTAAAAGTTTTAAATTTGTAAATTTTGATAAGGGTTTAACAAATAAATTTGAAGTAGAAGCATGTCATATGAAAATAATATTTTCTGGGAAATTTTCTTAGGTTTTTTTGGCTACCATTTTTCTCCTGTCTGCTGACATATTGAGCCTTTAGACAATTTCGAATTTTTTTTGTGTTGTCTACGTTTTGGGGTTTCTAGAAAATTTTGAATAACTTTACTGCATCTACTATACTCCTCTCTACTGCGTCCTCCTCTTGCTGCCCTCCTCTTTGCTGCATCCTCCTCTTGCTGCTGTCAATGCTCATCTCTCCTCCGCATCCAAGCTTACACCTGCAAAAAAAATAAAACCTTCAATGTTGCCATAACTTGTTGCAAACCTGCGTCCCCATTCCCATATCTTCCCCTTCATCTTGCAGCTCCAACGTTGCCCAAACGTCCTCATTTCTCCGTGCTCCTCCCTTTCTTCCTACATACTGCCAAGTCGTTGCTCCTCACACTGTTTTCCGTGTATTATCCTTCACCTACAACTCCTCGTCCATCCCTTCGCTCTCCTCTGCAACCTTCTTCTCCTACCCTCGCTGTCATCGTGAGTCCCTCCTCTCCGCTGTCAAGCCTACTTGCATAGCAAAGGACTCTCATTCGACTTTTTTAGTTTTTTATTTCATTTGCATTGTATATGCATTAAGTTAGTGTATTTTTCATTTCATTTTTAATTTGTATATGCGTTAGGGGTTAGGGTTAGTGTATTTTTAATTTCCTTTTGAAATTCGATTTTTTGTCTTCATTGTTATTTTTATTTTATTTTTTTAATTTGATTTTTTGAATTTTTTTATTTTACATTTTCTTGTTTTATTTTTGTTTTTACTTATGATTCTTTGATTTTGATTTTTTTATTTCCTTTTTTTTTTATTAGATATTTGTTTTACATTTTATCATTTTTTTTTTAATTTTAACTTATGATTTTGATTTTTTTTTTCATTTGAAAACATAAAAAATTCTAAAATCTAAAAGGCTAAAAATTTAAGTAGTCAAAAAACATTTTAAAAGCTAAAAAATCTAAAAATTAAAAAATTTCATTTATGTGACTTTAAAATCCCTAAAAGAATTAAATCGAAAGAGGATTTGCACTTTCACATTAAATTTTAATGTAGCCTATGGCCCATTGAAATTTCAATTTATTAACCCTTTTGATTTGTTTTACTTTGATCATATTAAAAATTTAATCTCTTCATTTTACCACATTAAATTAATTGCCTAAGGGACAATTAACATTCAAATTTAAAGTTCCTTGGTGTCATTGGTGTTAAGTGTAAAAAATTGATTTTTGTAGTATTGATTTCTCTACTGGCAAGTGTGATCAATGTTTTGAAAATTATATTGGCTATAGGAGAAATATAATTAATTCTAGAACTAAGTTATTGAAGAAAATATTTTTTAATCTAGAATCATTGCTTAGCATTTAATTTTCATAATTCTTCATGGGATTTAATTGCTAGAATATATTGGAGTTTTGGGTGTTTACATTTAATCGTTCATGATCGTCACCTTCGCTACATTATAATTGCTCTGGGTAACTTGTTCTCATTTAGTTAATTGAATATTAAGGCACTGGTCTATAATCATTTCTATTTTGTGGTTGTGTCTTGTGTTTAATCTATTCATCTTAGTTAACTAGGACTCATTTACATTTGTCATGTTGTCCATCTTTAAGTCTCCTAGAGCCTGTGTTCCACATGCTATTTTCATTCATTCACCTTAGGGATTACCCCCTTGACTTGTATAGGAGAGAGTCTAAATGGAGTGAGTAAGGATTAGAGTGACAACCCTTACTCTAAGCATTGTCGCGATGCCTAGACGCTTTGTGCGACAACATTTTTTGGCACCATTGTCGGGGACAGATTTTTTTCTATCCTTGGTTTCCTTGACATTGTTTTAAACATTTCATCTTTATTCTTCCTGTCATCTGACACAACATTTTTTGGCGCCGTTGTCGGGGATATTTTATTCTCAGTGTTTCAATGACATTTCCTCATCATTCTTCTCATTTCTCATCTCTCATTCAAGCCGACAAAGCCAACACTTCTTGGCATTGCCACCAAGGACCAATTTATTGGACCTTGGCTTTACGACATTTCATCTCATTTTTCTGGTGTCATTTCATCTCTTCATCTAATCCTCTCATCTTCACTTTCTGCATTTGGACATTCCGCTTGGTTTCCTATTTGGGTGGTGACTCCACTTATTCATTCATTTAATCCCATACAAGGAGCCCTCCCTGAATATTCATCTGCCTCCATCCACTAGCTTTTCGATTTTGCCTTCGAAAATTTTGTGAGATTCATGCTCAAGTGGCGACTGCACTTCTTCCATTTCTTACAAGAATTTCTACGAGAAGCTCGCTACTTGTAGAGGTTTTGATTTTCTTGAGCAGGGATCTCTCTCTCTTTGATATCCATTTGGCCCATCTTTTTCCCATTAAGCAAATCATCATGAATTATGACTTGTTTGCTCCTTATGATTTTACTAATATTTAGGGAGCTCTGCATGGTTATCCTTTTTTTTTTTGGTGACGCCATCGATGAATTTCCTCCTCTTCAAGGTAACAATTCTTTTACTACCAAAACTCACCTTCAGAATGTCAGCCTCTGTATAAGCAAGTGGCTCCCATATATTGAATATGAACATGCGAAGATGAAGATTTTCATTCTTACCTTATCTGTAGATGCTTTAGATTGGTTTGTTAATTTCCCTAATAACACTTTTGATTCTATACAATCAATCATTGATGCCTTTGAAGATAGATATGGAGATAAAGAGAAAGTCAAAGCGAAAGCTGAAGTAAAGGAAACTATAGAAGTTGAAAATGATTTTAAGGAGTTAATTCAAATGGTTAAAGACATATAGTTAAATCAAGCTCAAGTAATCAAGAATGCAGAAGTTGATCAGGCTCAACTTATTAAAGATATGGAACTTAATCAAGCAAGATTAACAATTGATAATGCCTTGGAAATTAATTCTATGCAAAATAATTTATTAGCCTAGAGGAAGATCTCACTATCTTGTTGCCAAACTTCCAATCCTAGAAAATAGTGCGTTAGCCCCAAATATTTCATATCAAACTCAGTTTCTGGGTTCTTCTTACAATCCTCTATGAGTCTGGATGATCCTGTCAAAAATTGATCATCCACATACAACACCAGAATCAATGGCTCACCTTCTACCAGCAGATAATAAAGATTGGGATCGACATCTCTTGATGAATCCTAACTGTTGTAAGTAGCTGTTAATTCGACCATACCAAGCTTTAGGTGCTTGTTTTAGCCCGTACAGGGCTTTCTTCTACTTGCACACATGAGTTCTCTTTTCATGTGTTTCGAAACCTTCTGGCTATTCGATATATGCCTCTTCTTCTATCACCCCATTCGAGAACGTTGTCTTGACATCCATTTGGTGAATCTTCCATCGCATCTGTGCTACAAGGGATATAATGGATCTGATAGAGGTATATCGAGCCACTGGGGAAAATGTTTCCTCATAGTCTATTCCTTCTTTTGCGACAAACCTAGCCTTGTACTTATCTATGTTGCCATCTGCAACATACTTGATCTTGTAGATCCATCTCGAACCTACAACTGATTTGTTCTTTGGTCTTGGTACAATTTCCAGACATTGTTTGTCGTGATAGAACTGTACTCTTCTACCATGGCATCCACCCATACCTAGTGTTGTACGGCTTCTTGAAAACTAGAGGGTTCTTCAACCTGAGCTACCAATGCTTGGTACCTGTTAGGTTGTCTACGTTGACTTTTCTTGGCTCTAGGAGATCCAACGAATTCCTCTGCATCTCTCAGAGTCTATCGTACTTCTCGTCTAGTTCTTCCACTGGTGGTGGGAGGTTCCATCTATTCCTCTTCCTGTACCTGTTGTGACACTCTTGGGTCCTCTTCTCTTGAAGAGATGCTAGTACTGGTTACCATGCTTGAACCAGATACTTATCTTCCTGCCAGATCTGATCCCTATTGCTCGACTAGAGGAGCATCCTCATCCTGTTCTTCAAATGGCATCTCATGAGATTTCCTAAAGGCTCTATCTTCCATGAACTTCGCATCCCGCCTTACTACAATCTTTCTACTGCTCGAAATGTAGATCCGATACGCCTTTGAAGTATTGATATAACCTACTGGATGCCCAAATTCGGCAGTCTTCTCTACTTGCTCCACTTCTCTTCTGGAATATGGAAATAAGCTACACTTCCAAATATCTTGAGGTGACTTACTTCTGCCTTCTTTCCTGTGAAAACTCCCTCTGGTGTCTTCTTTCCTAAAGCTCTGTGAGGAGTCCTATTCTAAATGTGTAAAGTCGTGTCGTATGCTTCTGCCCATAAATGCACAAACATCAATGAAGTTCTTATCCGTGTATTTTCCACCATTGTCTGAGCGCAATATCTTGATCTTCCTTCTTGTCAAGTTTTCCACTAGAGCCTTAAACTCTTTAAACCAATCAAAGAGTTCATCCTTGGTTCTCAAAAAATAGATCCAAGTTTTCCTGGAATGGTCATCTATGAAGGTAACAAAATACTCAACACCATTGATGGCCCTTATAGATATCGGACCACAAATGTTTGAGTGTATTAACCCCAATACACTCTTAGCTGTATTGTTGCTTTGGCGTACTTACCTAGCACGCAACCTCTACATGTATCATCATGCTTGGTAGTAAGCACTGGAACCCCCATAACAGTTTCCTTGAGCATCCGTAACGCCCCATGATGTAAATGTCTGATCCTCCTATGCCACATCTCATTTAATTATTTTCTCCATCGACATTGCTACTTATCAGTGCCATAGGAGACTCGAGTTGCAACTTGTATAATCTGTTGCTTCGAGTTTCAATCTGGGCCCTCTTTTTCCACCTTGGATGGTTGACATATACTCTATCACCAATGAAGTATACATCATATCCCTTATCTTGTAATTGAGAGACAAAAATCAAATTCATTCGGGATACCTGGCACACGCAGTGCATTCGTGGCTTGAAGACTATCTCTTGTTGTTGTTTGGAATATAAAAGTTCATTTTCCTACCGGGATGCACTTCGTCCTGTTACCCATTGTGATTTAAAAGTTCATTTGTTCCTCTTGATAGCCCGAAAAATATTCGCGTTCTCCAGTGATATGAGTTGAAGCCCCGTTATCAATGTATCAGTCCTTAGCTGATGTAGAACTTCATAGGCAAGCAAACTCCTCTTCCAGCCTGGAAGCTAATTCGGAAATATTCTGATCCCTAATGTTCTTGATGCCTTTTTTCTTTGCTTCCATCTTGCTTGAACCTTGCTCTAATACCATGTGAAAATTTGCTGCAATAATTGATTTATTTCTCCTACTTATTTGTGATAAGTTATTTACCAATACTTCAGTAAATACCAAAATAAATTTAGTTGCAGACTTCAAAAACTAGAACTGAAAATTAAACGGTAAGAGAAACATCAACATATGAACAATCACATTGACACACTTGTTTTTAGACAATCATCCCCGGAAAAAACCAATGCGGCAAAACCGGTGCAACATCTCTGAGAGTTTATTATTATGCAGGAGAAATATCTAAATACAAATCTAGGATGCTCATATAGCAATGATTTACCTAGAAAAATACTGGTGGAAAATCTAAGTGAGTTTTACCTCACTTCACCTGGTAGAATTCCGATTGATCCAGCTCAAGACTGGCTAACCCCGACTATTTTTGCGCTGGCCCTTGTGTCACCTTCTCTGCCCTCTGCGTTAACTCTCCCCACTGTTCCGGTAGTTCCCAACAGTTTCGGCTATTCCGGTAGTTCTGGATTCTGCGTGACAAGCAGCGTTTCTGCGTCAGCTCCCCGGCTACTGTGTTGCCTCTGCATCAGCTCTCCCGGCTGTTCCGACAGTTCCCGGCAGTTTTGGTTGTTTCGACAGTTCTGGATTCTGCGTGACAAGCAAATTTTCTACGTCAGATCTCCCGGCTACTGCGCTGCCTCTCTCCAAGCTCTCTCTGCCTCTCTGTTTTGTATTTACCAAAAAGTCCTCTCGGATTCTCTCTACCCCTCAGCTGCAAGATCTCCCCAATCGATTTTCCTCTTGAGAACTTCTCACCTCAGAAAATCAATTTCTTCAATCTCTTTGTGTGTTTTGAAATGAACCCCAAGCCTCCATTTTATACTTTTCCTGTTGAGTCTTCAATGGCCGAGATTAAGTCTCTAATCAATGACGAAGATTAAAAATTGACTTGATCTTCCTTCTAGATCATTCTCACATATATTTTGATTAATACCTATTAATATTTTAATTCCCCTAAATTTAGACTTAGGAACTTTATTAAAAATATTAGTTATTTTAATAAAATACAATCCAGGTGGAATTTCACCAAATGGTTTCTAGGTTCTTTAGAACTCATGTGCCTTAGCCTCTCTACCAATTTTCAAGGCCAGAGCACTTTCGATGCTACCAAAAACTAACACACTCTTTCTTTGTATTGACATCATTGTACTTGGTAGTACCACTGACCTACTAATGTGGTTATTTGTTGGGCATTAATAAAATTACCTTATCTTATCTATGGGACTCCACATCTTTGTCGTTTATTGTACCCAACCTCTAATATAGTGATATTATAACTTTTCATGGTATTCCACATTGAATTCCACAATGGTACGCTTCAAAATTTTTGTTCTACAACATTTCCATAACATAACATTTTGATGTTCCCTTTTGCAACTTGTCCTTGTATGGTTTGGGAACAATGTTATCTTTGTAACTTCTGTTGTGCTTGGGAGGCTTTTGCAACTTCCATTATCAAGGTTCATAACTTTATCTAATAATGTTTGGGGTTATAGGTCTTATGAGGGATGAAGCCACCTTATTGCGTCGTCATCAAATATTGTTGTAAACTCTAGCTTGATTATCTTTATCAAATCCATCTAGTCTCAATGCAATTGACTATATCGAACAAATCAAGAACATTCTTTAGCAAATATTTTTGGAAGCTTAGCACTTGCTAGTCTCCACAATGTTTCCACACAATCTAGCAAGGGTCCTAGGAGGGGTTCCAAAGGGACTACTACTAGACTAAGTGACAACAACGAGAAAAAGACACACTGTCACCTTAGTCAATGTCCCCTGCTCTTTACGGACTTTCACCAATGGTAGGAGTCCCGATATGAAGGAAATCACTAGAAAGATAAAGGTCAATAACAATGTACAATGTGATTTCCAAAGCCCATTCAAAGCAGAGGCTTAGGTAATAGTTTGGTTGCTTCAAGAACAAGATAAAGGCTCTCCAAGAAATGCTCAAATGGAGTCCTAGACCTAGGGAATAGGGATATTCTCTTATGAAGGATATCCTAGACCTAAGACTCTCTTGAGGAAAACAAGGTTGTCCAAGTGGCTTGTAAGACAAGGAATGTATTATGATATGGGACCACAAAGGGAGCCCTTGGAAGTTCCAAGCTTGACCTAAGGTTTGAGGGATCCCTAAGAGAGTGTCTAAGTTAAGCGAGGATAGGGGAAGATCACAAGAATTATTAACTTCCATTGAGTTTTTGAGTAGATAGATACTCAAAACACCGCTCACCCAAGAGGACCTAAACCTAAACGTATTTTGAGCTAGGGCTCAGTGTTTCTCCTAAATTAGCTGAGGGATAACCTCAACTTTTTAGGGCTCGTAGAAGATGCACCACTGTAATTCCTTACCAATTCGCTCTTCAAGGGGATGGCTCTAAAGTAATTCGCTTGATGCCCTAGCTAGGCCGTCTAGGGTTAGGGCAGAAATCAAAGAAAGGATAAAAAGGGTCTTGGAAGTGATCAACAAAGGATTGAAGATCAGTGCCTAGCCAATTGGGATGAATGGAGTCAAGATTAATTTAATTTTTGAAATACTCATTGTACCAAGGAGTCCTTTTTGCAACTTCGCTGGCCTAGAGTGGTACTAGTTAGGTCACAAAAGGAATTTATACTTCGTTCTACAAATTTTGATGGAGTTTCAAGGCTAAAGTACACAAACCAACCTCTAAGAACATTCGTTCTTTTTTCCAAATGAATAACATATACAATGTATCAAGATCCCAAGTGTTTCATGAATTCACATTAATTTAAGGCCAAAGTAAAATCATGACACAACATTCCATACATTAGACATGTATCAATAAATTTTTTGCATGAAAGAGCACTTACATGACAAAAAGAGTATACCCATCCATCATATTTGCAAAAGTTAAGCTCCAAGATAAGATATATAGGCACATATGTTACACCTCGGGTCACATCAGTGTTAGGCACAGACATTACATACCTCCCTCTCACTAGGTTGTAGGATGCACCTTGCTTCTCTCAATGCAATGAAGGTGGTAAGTTTAAAGTGAAATGAATACATCAAAAAGCTCAAACACAGTGTCCCGTGAAGAGTGTTTTATCTTGAGCATTGTTACTCTTTTGAACTTGGAAAAGAGGCCAAGCGATAATGACCCAAATTTCATGTACTCGTAATCTCCCCATGCTTTTGCAACATTCATTTTGCCTTAACCTTGTTAGGTTGCACAATGTTCTGTATCATGACTTTCTTGGTTTGCAGCTTTTGTTGTAGTTATGTGCAATTCTGCAATTGGACACCTGTGGGCTACCTATGTTGCAACCCAACTATTGTTCTTGAGAACATTTTGCACGTGGCAATTTCCCTCACATTGCAGATTCCTGCATTCTGACCATAAGTATATCCACACCATAACTTTTTCTAAGACGTTATATTTCCTTGCAGATTTTTGAATTTTTCACTTCTACAGGCCTTCTGTGACTCTACGAAATCTGACTCAAAGCATAGTGGCATACCTCCCCCTTTTCAAAGTGATGGTCCCCATCCACTTTTGTCCAGGGAAATTTTTTCACTGAAAGTTGTTGCTCTTGCTTTGAATGTTTCCTGAAGAAAAAAATCTTGCTAATAATGGAATGATTACACAATATGGTAGAGAAATTGGAATGTAAAGAAAGTTGCTTGGACTTTCCTCATATAAAACAAGTTGTGGAGCTACAAGTAGTGGAGACTTGGCCAGAATAAACCTCGGAGAATTGTCATTGTTTAAAGATGCAATTGCAAATCAGGTGACATCTCTATTAGTTTTGAACCCTTTGGATATTGATGCTTTAGAATTTGGTACCATGGAAGATATGCTATCTCTTATCACTTATATAGGACCGAGGGTTTATGTAAGACATCAGCAGTCTGATGTACTATATGGAATCCTGTGTTATCACTATAATATTATAACCAATTAAAAAAGAACAGTAATTAAGATTGAAAGAGAGCACGCCATGAGTTTGAAACCAACATTGTGTTTCTTTATAAAAGTATGATATCAGCAAAAAAGTATGCAACTTTGAAATAGTAGTGCAATGACCTGAATTAGTACAAAAAGGACAACTTTGGATGTCAAATAGCCTATACATAAAATTTAACTAAACTGATAAATGCAAAATATATTTATTGTCTATTACTTACAAGAACCAGTTGAAGATGATAAAGAAATTCTTTGAGCATCTCAGATTAATGTTTGTTTTTCTGTTGTTTGTTACTGTTGCTTCATTTTACTCTTAGGTGTATCTTGATGAGGGGATAAATTGACCTAAGACTTCTACTTCAGAAACTTTATTGATATGAACTAAATATGGTCTGGTGGCCTGCACTTGACACACAGCTTTCAAAAGGAGATGTTCACTTTTTCAACTTTGATTGACTGTTTAGTTACTTTTTGCAGAAGTTCAGTAGAATTTTCAAGTGTCTCTGCAGCCCTGCTTATGAAGTGGATGAAGAGGTTGCATCATTTGAATACAGGAAAAGATGACATAAGATGAAGCATTTTTCACCTTCTAAATTTCCAGTTTAAAAGACAAGGTTTGTGTCAAGAAGTAGCCTAGATTTTTCAATGTCGCTCTCATTAGCTATAAATTGAGTCTTTTGTTGCTTATTCTTTATTCGTATACACATTGTATATTTCTATAAAAGAGCATGAGACACGGAAAAGTCTATGTTTTCTTTTGGGTTCATATTTTGAGTATAAATGGAGGACATTTCCCTCTCTTCAACTTGTTCAATGGTGGATCCATGATGCCCACATCTCTTCCATGTGAAACAGGAATGAGAATTCATCATTTGTGCAGAATGGGCCATATTTACCTGTATTCTTTAATGCATGTACAAGGAAATATTTTCCTTTATCATAAGTCCAGGGTTAAATGTAATTAAGATTTTACCTCTTTCACGGTGAATTTTTCAGGGGTCAATTGTTTGTCAATGTATTCACAATATATAGTTCAACTGTTTCATCCTGCAAAAATGTGCTTGTTGCAAGTGCACAGTCAAATTAGTGTTTGACCTCAAACCAATGGCACATCTCCCATCACTCTAAGATAGTAAGATCCCAAAATGATAGCAACATGTGCTGAGATTCTATGGCAAGTGCAGTAGAATACGATTTTCTGCTCTGATAATTACTAATGATTTTCAAAAAGTGATTCTCATCCCATTGATATCATTAAATAATTATACACAAAAAATCTCACCAGTAAATGCAGTGGGAACAGTACAAATCATAGAAAGATAGCCATGCACAGTAGACAGAATTTTTTAACCTTGGGAAACCCCACCTAGGGAGAAAACCCAACCCCACTAGTGCCACCTGGAGGTCAGGGGCGGCGACAACCCTTTATCCTCCCCTTGGCAAGTGTGCCCCTGAAGAAAAAAAATTAGATAAAAATTGCCTTGTAAAATATTGTAATTTCATAGTTGATCTCGGTCGTTTATTAGGTGGAAGATTTGACACTAGAAGTTATGTTAATTTAGGGGATTTAGCCCTAGAAGGAAACCCTTAGTTTATATGAAGGAATTGTATTGTGGTTGTGTATGATTATTCTGTGTGAGAAAAATAGAAGAGACAGTGTGAGAGCGAAGAGGGAGTTATAGCTGATTTGTTGTAAGTTGTATCTATTCAATTCGCTGGATAATATAAAAGGAAGAATTGTCTGTTTCTCTGTGGACATAACCCAAATTGGGTGAACCACGTATATTAGTGTCTCTCTTGTTTTATGCTTTTATGTGTTTGTTTTTTCGCAATATTTTATGTGTTTCATTGCTCTGTGATTTAATTTCTAACAATTGGTATCAAAACCAAAGATCTATTTGGTTGATAAATTCGCAAGAAAGAAGGGTTCTTGGTTCGAGTGGGAGCAATGGTGGAAGATGGTAGGTTTAGGGTTAAGAAATTGAATGATCAAAACTACTAGCGATAAAAGATGCAAATGGATGATTATTTGTATCAGAAAGATCTTTACCTACCATTGAGCAGAAAAGCAAAGAAGTGGATGAGTATGACAGATGAATAATGAGAGAATATTAACAGAAAGGCACTTGGAACAATACGACTGTGTTTGGCAACGTTAATGGCATTCAAAATTTCAAAGGAAACAACAACAAAAGGTCTAACAAAGGCATTAACCAAACTATATGAAAAATCCTCGACCTCAAACAAGGGATTTCTTATGAAGCATTTATTTAATATGAAGATGTCAGAAGGTGGATTCGTTATTCATCATTTAAATGAATTTAAAACGATTACCAGTCAGTTAAGTTCTGTAGGGGTAAATTTTGATGATAAAGTTAGGGCTCTATTGTTTCGGTGTTCATTACCAGAAAGTTGGAATGACTTAGTCATATCTATCAATAATTATTGAGATTAGTAGCTTAGGAAGTACTCCAAACTGTAGGGTACAGAGTTGTGGAGGAATTGGCACCACAAAAAGGGTCTTGTGGACTAAGTATCAAGATGTGGGATTTTCACCCAAGCTTGTGGGTGTGAAACCATGAATAGATTTGATGACTTAGCACTTGGAGATGATGGAGCACCCTTAGAGGAAAAAGGGGCTACTTCAAGCACTAAGAGAGCCCTTGTCATTATGGAAATATTAATTTTTATGTGTTTTGAGTGGGCTAAAAGGCTAGAAGTTCAATCCAACCTTAGTTTAAGAGACCCCTCTTGGAAGGGCTACCCATTACCCTAGAGAAGCATATAAAAGCATATGAGGAGGAGCCTCATTCACACATCCAACTAGAAACACATCAAAGGAAGATTGGCTCTAAAACAGCCATAGATTAGGAGGAGTTCAAGAGAAGGAGAAAGAAGTATGTTTTCTATCTTTTTGTGATTATTTCGAGGGCCGAGTTGACAAGGCAATAGGGCGAGGGCTAGGAGTTAAAATCTGAGCAGTTTGGTGCCATGTTTGAGGATGGTTCTCTCATGAAATAGGTCTGGACCTTCTGAAGCGTGCCCTAGTAAAGACCGAATCCTATAGGGTCTGTTTTGAGGGCCGAAAGGATCATTGCAGGTGGTTGTAAGAGGGCTGAAGCATCAATAAGTAGAAGAGCCTGTAAAAGAGACATTAGAGGAAATTTCAGCTTAAAAGTGGCCTTCTAAGGAAAAATAATAAAATAATAACTATGTAATAAAATAAGAGTTATGAATTTTGGAGGGAAAAGACAAAAACTATTTTTTTAATTGTATATTTGGCTTATCTCCTTATACGTTTATTCAAATGTCAAGTGTAGACACTCGTTGGATGTGGAATTTAATTCCACATCCAACAAGTACCCATTATGCATACTTTTGAGAAGACCCGTTTTTTAATGTATCTTCAATTTTTATCAATGTGGCTCTTCTCAAATGCATAATGGGTACTTGTTGGATGTGGATCCAATGAGTGTTTACACTTGAAATTTGAGTAAGACTATAAGGAGATTAGCTAAAAAAACAATTAAAAAAAGTAATTTTTCTTCTTTTCCCTCCAAAATATTTACATGTACCTCTTTTTATTTTAAAGGATTTTAATTGGTTTACATATTATGATATGGAAATTACGTGAAAATTTCGTGGGCACTTTTAGGCTAAATTTCCTCTAATGGGAGGCCATAGTGTTTGGTGGCATTTTGGTCCCTAGTTGTGGGGCTATAAAAGTGGTTGCAAAAGCCCTAATAGTGCGCTAAAAAGATTAGAGATTGTGCACAAAAACCAAGGACAAGTAGGGCAACAGAAGGCTAGCAAACAAGGTATGTTTTACTCCTTGTATTGATGTTGTTTGCTAGTGGATAGAGTCCTAGTTTGGACAATATTGTTTGGGCATCTTGAGATCAGATTGGAGGGACCAAGTAGGTGTCCAAAGGAAGCCCTAAGTGCAGACCTGAGAAGGAAATTAAGTCTGCTAGAAGTGGTAGCGTTTTGGAGGTCAAGGGTTGACTCTTTGAAGGAAAAAAGAAGGCAGCCAAGTGGACCAATCATTGAGCCCAAGTTTGTTGAAGAGAAGAACATCTTGTTGTGATAGAGGGCATCCTACCATGCCCTAAGTTTGTCTTCATTAGAGCAACACAGGAAGGCAATAGTACTAAGAAGTCCCAAAGAGCTGAGGAGCAGCAGTGGGCAGCCTAGGGGTTGTTCATAACTCACAAGAAGGCCCTATGTGTTGATTCATTGATGGAATAATGATCAGATAGAGGGAAAATTGGTGAGACCTGTTCAGTGACCTAAAGGAGCATAATTCATTTATAGAGGTAGATTGGTGTTGCTGTAGATTGAGAGAAAAAGGACTAGCATATGTGTTAAGGATACGACCAAGTGGAGCTTTGAGGTGCTCTACATCAACTATTAGATCACTTGTATCCTGTTCAGGGTAGATTGGTGGTCATAGTTTTTGACCAAACCCTAGTTCGCATTCTTGTATCAGTGGTTGTATGAAGGTCATGATCTTTGGTATGAGAGCCCTAGACAATTGTATTATAGATTGACAATATAACGAAGTTGGGTTATTGAAAAATTGTAAAAAGTTGTCTATTTTGTGCACGGTTTGATTTCCTGTTGTGTTTATTTCACTATGCAAAGTAGTTTGTTGTGGAATTTGAGTTGGTTGTGTCAACAATTATAAGACCCTAACCTAGACTCTCTAGTGTCATGGAAAAACATGGTATCAAAGCTACTTTGAGGGATCAGTGAATCAGAGTGTACATAGTGAAGCAACTTAAAGGGAGTGGAGATTGTCTAGAGCATGGAGCAAAGGATTAAGCTGAAGATGTGGAGATGTGGTCTTGATTGGCTTTGCAACAAGATAGGCTGAGAGTTCTGGTGGATTGGTGGTGAAGTTGGTGAACAACAGTTTGTTGTAGGGTAGGTTGTTGATCATGGACTTCCTATGACTTCTCATAGATCTTTGGGACTACTTGGGGTTTCTTTGGTATGGACGAGATTGGCATGATCGAGAATGCTTCATGCGATGGACATGATGTTGGCATGCTAGTTTCTTCTTTAGGCAATATTGTTGCATATCTAAGATTGGAGGGATCCGCATGTGTTGTGTTTGACCTAGGAGGATGAATGCTTGCAAGACTGGGTTGCGGTTATGATGGGCTATGTTTGACCACAGCTCGAACTAACCTTGTAGGACACGAAATCAGTAGCAGGTTAATCTAGTGGAAATCATGTAGACTCAGAAAGTGTCTAGCTTCAAAGGGAGAAGCCCTATGGAAGTGTTTATATCTTCAGGTTTAGATGAGATGAGGCAGAGGTACTACTGAGATAGCGTGGTTCATTATACATAGTATGTTGCAGTGGTGGACATTAGATTGGCTAGCTTCGTCGAAGACAAAATACTTCCTAGTTTTGGAAGTACCTCGCTCGCTAAGAGGGAGAATTGAGATCGGTAGCTTGGGAGGTACTCCAAACCCTAGGGTACAGGGTTATGGAGGAATTGGCACCACAAAAATGAGCTTGCAGGCTAAGAGCCCAAGATGTGGGCCTTGCACCCAAGCTTGTTGGTGTGAAACCATGCATAAATTTGATGACTTGGCACTTGGATATGATAGAGCACCCTTAGAGGAATAAGGGGTTGCTTCAAGCACCAAGAGAGGGCTTGTCATTATGGAGATATTAAGTTTTAAGTGTTTTGAGTGGGCTAAAAGGCTAGAAGTTCAAGTCAGCCTTAGTTTAAGAGACCCCTCTTGGAAGGGCTAACTATTACCTTAGAAAAGCATTTAAAAGGAGATGAGGAGGAGCCTCATTCACACATCCAACGAGCAACACATCAAAGGAAAATTTCGTCTGAACTAGCCACAGATCATAAGGAGCTCAAGTGAAGGAGAAAGAAGTTTGTTTAATGTCTTTCTGTGATTGTTTTGAGGGTCGAGTTGATAAGGCAACAAGTCGAGGGCTAGGAGGTGAAGTTTGAGAAATTATGTGGCATGTTTGAGGATGGTTCTCTCATGGAACAGGTCTAAACCTTTTGAAGTGTGCCCTAATAAAGGTCGAGTCCTGTAGGGTCTGTTTTGAGGGCCAAAAAGATCAATTTAGGTGGTCATAAGAGGGTTGATGTGTCAACGAGTAGAGGAGCCTGTAAAGGATATGAGGCCACAATGTTTGGAGGCATTTTGGTCCCTAGATGTGGGGTTGTAACAATGGTTGCAAAATCCCTAATAGTGGGCCGAAAATCTTAGAGATTATGCACAGAAGCCAAGGAGAAGGGCAACAGAAGGCTAGTAAACAAGGTATGTTTTAGTCCTTGTATTGATGTTTTTTGCTAGTGGATAGAGTCCTAGGTTGGACAATATTTTTTGGCCATCTTGAGGTTAGATTGGAGGGTTGAAGTAGGTGTCCAAAGGAAGCCCTAAGTGCATACCTGAGAAGGACATTAAGTATACTAGAAGTAGCATGGTTTGGAGGTCAAGGATTGACACTTTGAAGGAAAAAAGAAGGCAACCAAGTGGACCAATCATTAAGTCCAAGTTAGTTGAAGAGAAGGACGTCTTGCAATGATAGAGGGAAACCTTCCATGCCCTAAGTTTGTCTTCATTAGATAAGCACATGAAGGAAATAGTGGGAAGAAGTCCCAAAGAGCTGAGGAGCAATAGTGGGTAGCCTAGGAGTTGTGAACAACTCACAAGAAAACCATGTGTTGATTCATTGATGGACTAACACCCAACTAGATTGGTGAGTCGCGTTCAGTGACCTAAAGGAGCATGATACATTGATAGAGGTAGATCGATGTTGTTGTATATTGTGGGAAAAAGGACCAATAGATGTGTTCAAGGTACGACCAAGTGGAGTTGTGAGGTGAACTACATCAACTAGTAGGTCAATTGTATCTTATTCAAGATATATTGGTGGTCATAGTTGTTGATGTGAGAGTCGGTCTAGTAGCCCTCCATCAGCGATCAAATCTCTTTACATTTGCATAGGTAGGTGTCTCATCAGTGTCATCTTTGCATCCCATTAGGCATGCCATAACCCTGATGGAGGAGCTGGTATCTTTTTCCCCCTCTTGGCATTGCTGGACCAAAGTTATTTCGGTCATTAAATTTTTCAAAATTGTCTTGTCTTGTCTTGAGGTCAAATTCCTAGGTTTAGGGTTTTGGTCAAATTTGTCTTCAAAGTCATGTCTCTGAAGGTCAATAAATGTTCAGCAAGCCAGAGGGATGATTTTAACGGTGTTTCTTCGCAAATTCCTATCTTGTACAATTAATTTTCATCTTGGATTTAAAAACTCTGTTTTTAAAGCCAAGATCATTTTTCAAATCTTTGTAAAAAATGATGAAATTTAAAAAAAAAAAATTCTCAAGGACAGCATGTAACCCTGGCTCCCTAGCCAAGATCCCTCGGATGATATCCCTACAAAAAGAATCAAGCAAAAGCATTAAATCAGTCAATTTCAGGACAAAGGAAACCAAAAAGTCAAGTTTTTTAAAGTGTCAAAGGAAAAACATTAGAAAGTGGGTTGTGATATGAAATTTATTCAAAGCAAGGCTATAAAGGTTCTATTTTCCTCCATTAAGCCTCATTGTGCATTCAAGTGATAGAGAAATCAAATTGCAAGAGCGTTTGAGCGTTTGAGTGAATTGTAAGAGCATTTGGGAGAGGTGAGACCCGTTAAAACAGAGGTGAGACCCGTCAAGAAGGTGAGACCCGTTAGGCTACCTCTGTCAGGACAAAATTTGTATGGGTGCGACCCGTCAGGAGAGTGAGACCTGTTGGGCAGTGAATGCGACCCATCAACGCATCATTTACACAAAATCGCCAGCAGCTTGCTAAGGAACCACGATTTGCCCGATTTTGTAAGGTAGGCCCTCAAAGCATGAGAAATTATTGCTTGCTACAGTTCAACAAGATCATAATTGTGTTTTTTAAAGGTTTTCAGTTTGCAAGTAAAAGCTCCATTGCTGCTGTGGGTATGAAATTGTCAAAATTGCTGCTTTGAGTATGAAATTGTCAAATTTGCTAGGGTTTATTATGTTGTTTTAAGGTATCCCATTTTCTTTCCTATTGTCCACCTCCCATTACATATTCCTTATCATTTAAATTCCCCTTCCAAATTTGATAAGAACCTTAAACCCTACCCCTCATGATGCCAATGTAAAAAATATATATCATGATGCATATGCAATAATCCTTGCAATGTTTTTCCCTTAAAATCCCTGTTTTATATATTCATTCCCATGTTCCCTTTAAAAGCGCCCCTCCCCTAACATTCTCTTCATGTTCCATGTCCCCTTGAAACAGTATATAAATCAACATTTTGCAGGCAGAAACAGCAGGACATTTTGGCCACTTTGCTTCCTAAACAATGTCAGAAACTGAAACCTATGAGCAGAGTGATGACCAGGTATCAGCTTCAGAAATTGAGGTACAGAGGAGGCCTCAAAAGGTAAAAGGCGGTCATCACATGAGAGAGGATCCCACCTCTTTGACAGATTTATAGGCTTGTCCTATGGCAGTCTCATGTTTTCAGTACATGTCTTGCTATGAGTTTTGCGAGAGGATCTCTCGGATTCAGCACCACAGAGAGTTGGCTCACCTATTTGTTTTACACTTACATGATGGACATGTCAACCTTGCCGGGGTGGACTTTATTTTGACACCTGAGGTGATTTCACAGGCTATAGGGATACCTAATGTCGGGGAGGTATGGAACAAGCGCAAGGTGTTGGACACTGTTTAGGTTGAGCCTTTTATTAGACCAGCATTCATGAGACTATTGACAGGTGTGTTTCCATTCAGATTTCTCAGGCGTGAGTATGCTCCCATGATGAGGCTCATCATGTGCTATTTTACCTGTGAGGGCATATTTTCACAAATATATTCGTACCATATCCGCATATTGATGCACTTCACACGAGTACGGATGATGAATATCCCTGTTTTCTTCTATCAGAACATTGAGAGGATGGTGTCCATAATGCAGAGGAAGAGCCCGGCACAGCAATATAGGAGCCTTTACCATTATGGTTTGATTCAGCTTGTAGTATTACATCAGTTGGCTCAGTGAGGCATCTCATGGGAGGAGTTCATCTCTTGTGAAATTTTCACATCATCACCCCTGCCACATCCTGAGGTTGTTCACGAGGAGGGAGGACCATCTCAGCAGCATGACATCCTCGTCACTAGACATGTCAGCTCCTCACCTTTGGTTACTTATCAGAGAGGCCAGAGGGCCTTATTTGTAGCAGCTCAGCGAGTACTTTCTCCACACCAAGTGGAAGGGGTCTCGCCTTCTTCATCAGCACCGCAAGTGTTATCTCCACACCAGGTGGAAGGGGTCTCGCCTTCTTCATCAGCACCGCAAGTGTTATCTCCACACCAGGTGGAAGGGGCCTCGCTTCTGACAGCAGCACAGGTATCAGAGAGGGGCAAGCAGCCCATGATTGAGGAGGGATTTTCAGGTGATCCAGATATTGACATTATTTATCTTGACGCCGGTTCTCCTAGCTCAGAGCTCAAGGATATCATCCGAGAGCAAAGGACCGAGAATGAGTCACTGCACACGAAATTGCAGATGGAAAAATGGATAATTAACTATTTAGAGTAGCGCAACAAACAGTTGGAGGATGAGCACAAGCTTTATGAGTTGCAGAAGATTCGTGAAGACCGGGAATTGGCTCGTAGGAAACCCGGTGATTTGACACCCATAGATCGAGAATCTATGCTTATTTAGGACAATGCTCATTTGAAAAGGCTGTTGGCTAAGGCCAACCAAGATAACAAACTGCTAAGGAACATGAAGAACAATTACTGGGCGCGGATGCACGTGTGCAAAGCAAAGATGAAGGTGCTTCAAAGGCGGTTGGCAAAGGCACTAAAACGGAGAAAGAGGCCCGATCCCCTCCGTATCTTGGCTGAGGCTTCACTCAAGGATCAAGTGTTAAATTGGCAACTAGGGCCAAACTCCATGTGGATCAGCTTATTTATGGCAGCTGATATTTTTATTGGATCCCTCTCATTGAGAGGTGTAGGATTGATCTAAAGATCATCCGGTTCCGATAAGAATTTATGGAGATATGAATTAATTTTGATTATGGAATTATTATCAAGCCGGCCAGCAACTTGAGTAGGCTCAGAAGCCCAATAGACATGTCTATTCATCATCTTCGTTTTAGTATAAATAGAAGAGGATTTAAAGTCATTTGTACTCACATACTCTTCATGTGATCTTCTCGTCTCCACGTCTTGGGTTTTTGGTGAAGGAGAGTCACATAGAGGATACGCTGGCCTATATACAAATGATGCCCTAAAATGCAGAAGCCCTAGAAACAGTCATGGAGAAGTCTAAACGCAGCAAGAAGGGTCTATCCACAACCGCAGTTAAGGAAGATCTTACCATACCCTAAACGCAGTTAAGAGAGGCATTTCTATGCTGTCCAAGAAGCCCTAATACACTGTCAATGGAGCAGTGCTACGCTGTCCAGGAAGCTTCTATAATGCAGCTAGGAAAGAGGCATTTCTACGCTGTCCAGGAAGCTTCTATAACGTAGCTAGGAAAGGTTTTAATGCAGTCAAAGGAAGCCCTTAAAGACCCTAACCGCAGGTCTAGAAGAGACCTTAACCGCAGCATCAAGAGACCTAATTGGCAGCCACCATTTGCAGTCATATTTGCTGTCATGAAAGAGCATTATACGCAGCTCTATTAACCGCAGAAGAAGAGGCCCTAATCAGCAGCATATAAAGACTTAAGACACAAAAAGAAGAGTGGACTTATGCCTCAGCAAAAGGAAGTATCTCAGGGTTAAAGTCACATACCTGTAGCTGACAGCGTGGACTCTGTTGGGCATGTTCAAGATCTCAGTTTGCTGGACAGAAGTATCCACTGTAAAGAGGAGCCTAAATGTGGTTGCTTAATGAATGATGCACAGGCAGCATGTTAATGAATGATGCACAGGCAGCATGCTAATGAATGATGCACAGGCAGCATGTTAAAGAATGATGCATAGGCAGCATGTTAATGAATGGTGCACAGGCAGCATGATAATGAATGATGCACAGGCAGCATGATGACATGCACATTAGCAAGGGTAGCATGATGATCATGATATATGGGTAGCGTGATTTATGAGATCATGAGACAGCATGATGGTGCAACACAATCAGGGGCAGCAAATGGACGAGATGCAAAACAATGATAGGTGAAGGAGTCACCTTGAGAATCAGTTGAAGCAGAATGTCTTCAACTGATCTCATCATGATACGAAATGATCTATGCTAGATCTAGATAAGTCAAGTATTGACTTCTGTTGTAAATGTACTCTCTCTCTCTTTCTCTGCTGAACTTTGAAGATAAAAGAAGATTTGATCAAAGGGTTTCCCCACACATTGTGGGGTTTGTCCTTGGCTTGCGCCATATCTTGTGTCCTCTTGCGTTGGCTTGTCTTCTGCGATTTATATTTATGTTCTATCTGCAGTTTATCTTAATGCTGATGTGATTGCTAACTGTGAAAATTTAAATAAATTGCTCCAGCATAGAACATACCTAAATTTAACAACAATTATCTCACTGGTTTAAGCTTCACCAAAATTGAAGCATATGAAAACCCCTATCATATTTTGGTAGAAGTTAAATTACTTATCATTGTTTTATATGTTGATGATTTAATATTAACTGGTGATGAGCAATTGATCAGATCTTGCAAGGAGGACCTTGTAAGGGAATTTGAAATGAAGGACATGGGTCTCATGCACTACTTCCTGGGGTTGGAAGTATGGCAAGGTGATGGGGAATTGTTTGTGTGTCAAGGAAAGTATGCCAACAATGTATTGTAGATATTCTGCATGGATAGTTTTAAACCTATGGAGACATCTCTAGTGACCAATAGGAGGAAGGAGGATGCCACTTCAGGTGAAGAGGTGGATGCTACCATTTATCGACAACTAGTGCGTTCGCTAATGTATATTGTGAACACACAACCAGATATGTTTTATGTAGTCAACCAGCTGAGCCAAGCTCTGGTTAGTTCGACCAAATTGTATTGGAAGGAAGTGAAGCATGTTTTCTGGTACCTCAAAGGCACTGCCCAGTATGGATTATGGTACAAATGAACAAAGGGAGTGAACTTGTATGGCTTCACAGATGTAGATTGGGTAGGAAGTCCATATGACCAAAATAGTACATCAAGTGGAATTTTCAGAGTTGGGTCTGCAATGGTTTCCCGATACAACAGGAACCAAAGATATGTGGTGCTTAGTTTGGCAAAAGCATAATAAATGGATGCAAGTCAAGGAACATGTGAGGCAATCAGAGACTTGCAGGACTATTTGGTCAGATGATGGACACAAATGTGATCTATAGTGATAATCAGGGTTACATCAATCCCTCTGAGAATCTAGTATTTCACGATCGATCCAAACATATATATATCTGACATCACCTTTTACGAGAATATGTGCAGAGGCAGATAATGTTGCTATAATACATTCCAACATAGGAACAAGACGTTGACATCTTGACAAAGGCTTTGTCAAGAGGGAAGTTCAAATTCCATGGGTGTAGGATAGGGGTGGCTAATAATCCCTTTCTTGCTGAGAGAGAGTGTTGAAAGAATGCAGCAAGAAAGTCTCAATTTGACTTTACCTTGGTCAAATTGAGAAAATTTGAATTTCCACATCAGAAGACAGCTTGGATGTAGTTAACTTGTGTGACATGGCTCTTGCCACTCAGTTATATCAGTAAATTCGATTTAGAGGGCTTGGAGTTTAGTTAATCATGTGTGATTGCTAATTTGTAGCAATCAAGGTCAATTATTTCAAGTTGTTTCCAATTAAACTAGTTCTAATTGTTGATAGAACTAGTGGAAGGTTAGTTGTGCAGTGGGACAACATTCTAACTGAGTGATAATCCAGTTAACTGTTCAATCAACCCAAAATAGATAATGCAAAGAATTCAAGTTCTCCAAATGTGTTGGAGATTCCAAGGCAGTGTAACATCAGTTATAGACCAGTCTTAAGTGTGCAGGTGTTGCATGCAGTCAGATGATCAACCTTGGGAATTGAGAATCAATTGGAGGAAAATTCCTAAATAATAGGGGCCTAACTCCTCAGGATTTATGCAAGGAAATACAGGCTCAATTAGAGGCAAAAATTGACTAAGTCTAAGTCAGAGCCTCTCATTGAGCAAAGAGATAGGTTATTCATTTGCAGGATGAGCTCAAAGTGAGCTAGAGATTGTAATACATTCTCTATTCATCTTATTAATGAAAGCAAGATTAAGGGTGATCTAAGTGGATGTTGGTGGCCATCCACCTATCCCACTTTGACCCCCACAACTGCCTCTTTCAGTTTTTCAGTTTCTGTAATTGTAGCACAATTTACTATTTTTAGCAGTTTTATCGGGTCCTGAACTTCTGGAGCCGTTTTGAGGCCATAAACGACGTTTTTTTTGGAAAACCGGGAGCAACATGGGTCACAAACTAATGTTTCTCTTCCTAAAGTTTTAGTCCTCGGACAGATCTTTCTAACGATCTATGGTATGCGTCAAACGGAGATCGGATGCCAAAGTTACGACCCCGAGAAGTTGATGTACCAATTTACCCGAATGAGGCCCACAGTTTGGCGTTTCATCTTCTAGGGTTAGGTTTTTGGATGTTTAGGGTTTTCCATTGTTTCTCAACAATACATAGGCCTTCAAGCCTCATTGTAACATAGTTAAAAGGCATGTAACCGCCACATCTCTTCTCAGAGATAAGCTACCATTGCCCTTGTTGGTTTATTTCCATTGCTATTTGTAAGCATATTTTAGTATTTTCCATTAATGAAATGAAGTATTATTTCCGCTACATCTTTGTGTTTATGGTTATCTCTATAATTTTTTGTGTTCCTGTTTAAATCCGGATCAGTGGTATGAGAGCGGTCTGCTTTTTCTCTGTTTTTCTTTGCATGTCCCCAACGAGGTCGACATATAAGGAGTTAGGGCTTCAACTAGTCGAACCTTTTCAAGACTAGCCTCGCAAATCCTGACGGCCTCCCATGGTGGATGAAAATAAAGACAAGGGGGCAGAAGATCCTATCAAAATCTTGTTTGAAGAAGCCCTCGAGCGGCAAAGGAACGCAATGATGGACAACTTTGCCTAGAGCCTTCAGCAGCTACCCAGAGGTGACGCATCGGCTTCCAACAGCTACTCTGGAAATGTCACACCCTTTAAGGTACAATTTAATTTTGAAATCCCCATCTTCGAGGGTCAAATAGATGCAGATTCCGTAGATAAATGGTTAAATCTGATAGAAGGGTATTTTTTTGTTCATGATTTTTCCAGTCGAGAAAAGATTATTTTCGCTCATCTCAAAGCAGACCCCCAGGTTAAGGGCTGGTGGGAAACCTACTGCGAGTAGAAGGATGAAAGTACAGGATCACTATTTTCAGTCGCACCCACATGGAATTCATTCCGGGATGCCATCAAGGAGCAATACTACCCTGTCAAAAACTATGAGGACAAATACATAAAGTGGACCACGTTGCAACAGGGAAGGGACCAATATGTGCCAGAGTTCACAAACATTTTTCATACCCTTTGCACATAGTTGGCTATCAAGGACTTTGAGCTGCATTTCGTACTCAAATACTGCGGCTGCCTACACAGATGCATCCAAGAAGAGATGGAGTTCCTAAACATCTCCTCGCTCGATGCGGCATACCGATATGCTGTCAAAATCGAGTAGAAGTTCAAACAAAAGAAGCGAGACTTTGGATCTGCGAATCCGAAGCAAGGGAAAGGCTTCCCCAAATCGCAGAACCAGGGACAAAGCCAAGACGGGGAAACCCAAGACAACCTGTCGAAGCCACAAAAAAATAATAACACCACGAAGTCGAAGAAGGACACAAGGAAGTGGTGTGAGTTCCATAAGAGCCCCACTCACAACACAAGTGAGTGTCAGACCAAGCAGTCGCTCGTGGCCGAGTTGAAGGCTTCAAAATCATATGCATGTTCCAACCCTAAGTCAGAACCTGACAAGGGGAATGGAAAAGGGAAGCAGATCATTGATACAGAGCCCAGCGACATTGTTGCCACTGCTAAGATCCAGAAGAATGAGCCCGAAGATCCAGAGGAGGGGGAGCGACTTTTCCAGTTGATGAGCCCCAAAAATGGGTAACTTATTGGGCTCATTTTGCCTATTATTCTCGATTAATCCACCATTCTTCATATTTTATGCATGCTTTTGAGTATATTTATGTTAATTGAATGAATGAGAATAGTCACTTGACCATGAAGTCTAATACGTGCTTATTGCAGATTTTTGGACATCTTTTGAACCAAGGTCAAGCATTTATGAGCCAGTTGATAGCCAAATATGAGGTAACAAGGCTGAGGATTTGTAGGAAGGGTGTCTCCTGCACTAAATGGCCCCTTCCTCGTGTTCTCCACCATCAACTCGGAGTTCAACAGCCCATCGAAGATGATCCCCAAGGGTAGCCAAGCAGCTTTTGTGAAGTGGTTGATTACTTGCAGTTTTGAGCAGCCAAGGCCCTTGAGTTGAGGAGGGCTATTGGAGGTCCTCATAGTGTGTAAGTAGGAAGGCTTCCATCCTTCGTAGGTTAGCTTTTGAACAATTTTATCTTCACACTTTAGTGTTGCTCTGCCTTTGAGCTCATTTTCGAGCTTTTGCTGTAAACACTTTTGTGACATGGTTATTTTTTGAGTAATGGAGATCAGTTTCACTTTGCATCAGCTCTGAGTTTCTTTTAGGAGGCTGTAGCTCTTGGGGTTGGACCCAACCCAAGTGCCAGTACCTCCTCTTGTGCACTTTCATATGTTTTTGTTGCATTCTTAAAATAATTTCTGTTACTTAGATTAACATCTTGCTTTGTTATTTAGGTTGTTTTGAGGATTGAAATAGTTTTTCATGCTTCAAGTTGATTTGACAGTTTGAATACAGAAAAGATCTTTAAAAAAGGCCATCAAGAAACCCTTGATCTCACCTCTCCCTCCTTGGGACCATGAGCTGAGACCAAGGAATACTTGTTGCCACAAAAACATAGTTCTTGCTTCTTCATGCAATTGCTAGTGTTAGATTCTTAGTTGCAAAAGTTGATACCAATTGTGTTTTCATATTTAGATCTGTTCTTGCTTGGTTTTCATAGTTTTCTTACTATGATTTTCTGCCAATAAACTTATGTCCACCATGATTTCTGGTTTCTAGGTCAGATTAGGTCACAGTAGATAGATCTCTGATTCTTTTAGTATTTCTTTGATTAGTTTTTAGAAATTGTGTGTAGATCACCTATAATCCATCCCTACCTATCCTTCCCTCCTCACACAACCTACTCCAACCCCAAATTCCAGATTCCTTCCCTTCATTCACCACACTTTGCCAGTTTGACCTAATTTCTTCTTTTTTGTGCAACATTGCTCCCTCCATCCTTGAACAAATACAACCGTCTTCATCACTTCCTAGCCTCATTTACCAAGTCCTGGACCTCTCCAAAGCCTCATCCAACCTCCATTTCCAATTTCCCACCGGTTTTCCTCCATCAACCCTCAAAAATCCTCTTTCGGATCTTCCTGTAGAACATCCTGTAGAAACCCTGCAGACTTCCTGTAGAATATCACGTGAGAAATTTCTCGAGATCTGATCACTGTGAAACTCTTTGGAAGGGTGCTAGGGATCCCTTAGGCCCTCTTCTAAGCTTCCCAACCTCCTGCAAGCACCCACTCCACTTCCTTCTGCCAATAAACCCCTGCACAGTTAACCCTAGTTAAAGCACATACATAATAGTTCTGCCAACTTACTCAAAAATGCAAAAAGATGTTTTTTCCAGGTCTTACTTCAGAAGTAGCTTAGTCGCATGCATTTTACCTTTCTAGGAGTCAATGGCATCCATTTCCACCACTCTCATATCTCTTCTTGCACCAATAGGGCTAGTCGGTAAAAACTAGGGTTTGCGTTTCCTTTAAGCTTTCGGCTTCTTTCTGCAAGTAGATTAGCCTCCTTTGAGTTAGCTTTCATCCATCACAGTTAAAAGCTTCTTCTAAGAGCTCATAGAAGTTGGTTTAAGCTCCTAGCGGACTTGTGCCAACTGATCAAGTGACGGCCTGCGGCAAGAGCTAGTACTTGTGCATATAGCACCATCGCTTCCAAGTTTGTTACGAACTACCGGTTTGATAAAAGTAAAGAAGGGAGTCCCAGGAGTTGCAACATCATTGCTGCAATAATGGAGCCCACCATCTTTTTGGCGCCGTTGCCGGGGAAGCATCAAAGTATTTGTGATTGCTGATTTTCTTCTATTTTCTGCGACAACCTTCTGCTAAGTGGTTTATTTTATTTCCATTCTGCAATTTCATTTCTATAAAAGTAGATTAGACATTTCCCGCTTTCCTAGACTAGCATTTCAAATCTGTAATTTCAATTCTGCAAGCGTAAAGTAGCATTTCAATTCAGCAATTTCAATTCTGCAAGCGTAGCTTAGTCATTTCCCGCTTTCATTTCAATTCTGCATTTTCATTTCAGTAAGTTAGATTTTAGTTAGTTGCAGTTCAATCTATTTTAGTTTTGCAGGTACAAGCAAAAAAAAAACAAACAAACAAAAATATTTCATTTCATGCCTCGTAGGAACAGAGACCATACAGGAAAATTCTTACCCAACACCCCCACCACATCACTGAGTCACCCTTCTCTCTTCTTTGGTCACAATGATCCATAAGAACCTATAGGAGAACCTCCAGAGATATACGAAGATCCTATAACAAAAGAAGAGCAAGAAAATGTTCCTCTTGAGACCATGGTTGAACACATGAACGGTATAAGGAATGAGGAGAGAATAGAAGGTGGCTTTCCCATCCGAGAGACAAATGGGGACACAAAAATGAAAAACATAAGTCCCTCAGCCTTACCTCACTTCCATGGATTGACCACTGAAGACCCTGATACCTTCTTGTTTGAGTTTGTTGTCCTTTTTCGAACTTATGACTATGCAGAAGACGAGCAAAAGTTGAAACTCTTTCCCTCTACCCTCAAGGATGCAGCACTATGCTGGTTCATGGGGTTACCTGGAAACAGTATCACAACTTGGGCTCCAATGCAACAAGCCTTTAACAACAAATACTAAGACTATTGTAGGTCAAAGAAAACAAAGGGAGAAATCTTTCGAATGACCATGGGAAGTGATGAGTCTCTGGAAGACTATGAAGAAAGGTTCCAACTTAGTTATAAAAGGGCTAGGTGCACACTTGACCCTGAATCTCTGAAGCTGGTTCTGCTCTGAGGAGTCCCTAAAGACCTTCTAGATACCCTCCATTTGCTAGCCATAGGAGACATCTACTAACTACCTTACGATGACATAAAGACTGTGTTTAGAAACCATTCTAGGGCAGCTCAGAAAAGAGGTAGGGGGAATCCACTTTCAGCTAGTGCCACCTTCTCCAAACATGAGTTTACAAATCAGATGGAAGACCTTAAAAGTGAGGTGAGACAGACCATTTCCATGCAACTGGATACTTTCCGAATCCAACAAAAGAAAGAGGAAGCTGAGAGGGCTTTGGCCATATTTTGTCCCGGATGCACAAGGAAGCATCCTAAGAACGAGTGTCCATTGCACTCAGTAGAGGTGTGTTTCATTTGTGAGGAGGACCACCCTACAAACTAGTGCCCAACCTTACCCGAACTTAAATCTGTGTACCAAGGGGCTGAAGGAGCCACTAAAACACTCTACTTCCTCAACCAAAGGAGGCCACATGGATCCAGACCTTACCAGCAGGGGATGCAAGGGACATCCCAAACGTATTACAACCCCAACCAATCCACTCACATACCTTCTTGGGGTCCCCCTACTCATCCTTCCTAGTCCGCACCCCCTCCTTGGTCATATCCACCTCAATACCATACTCAACCTGCTGCTCAATCATTCCATTCTCATGTTCAGCTGCAACCTCAGTGGAATGCACCACAACCTCAGTGGAATGCACCGCAATAGGGGTGGAGGCCCCAGTACAAATCTCCTCCCGCCATTCTGCCTCCACCACCTACTCAACCACAACCATTACCTCCTGCTCCTCCAAGACAACCCCATATGCCTGCTCAACCGAACCCGAACCCCAACAACAGACAGGCCCAGTAGGTATATACTGGAGAGACAACATGCCCTACCTACGCTGTGGAGATTCAGGAGAACAACCTTCGATCTGGAAAGGTCCTCCCAAATAGCCAACCTCCTCCTAAGGAGGATGAAGCAGAGGAATAGGAAAGTGAATCCAAATCCATTCCACCCTTTCCTGAGAGACTAACTGGAAACACACAACCAAACCCAGAAGAGACTGAACTTCTGGGAGAACTTAAATAGCTATGTGTAACAATACCACTTCTCCAGGCCATCAAAGATGTACCAATCTATAACAAACTGATCAAAGAGAAGTGTTTCAGGCACCTAGGCAGGCGCAAGAGAGATGCCCCAACTATCAATGTCATAGGACAACTGTCCGATCTTATGTTGGGACAAATAATCTGTCCAAAGTATTTGGACCCTGGGAGTCCTGTAGTTGATGTCCACATCAATGGCACCATTATCCCCCACACCCTGATTGATCTAGGGGCTGCCATTAATGTGATGACCAGGAACACTATGCTCAAACTTAACCTTCAGAGTTCCCTAAGAAAGACCTCAACAGTACTGCAGTTAGCAAACCGCTCCATCATGACTCCTGAAGGGATTGTGGAAGATGTCATGGTCTCTGTTGATTCTTGGGAATACCCTGCGGACTTCTTCGTCCTTCAGCCAAAGGCAAAACTCACTAGACACCCCCTCATTTTGGGAAGGCCTTGGTTAGTTACTGCAGATTCTTACATCAGCTGTCGAGCTGGGAACATGACCATTAAGAATGGTCTAGTGTCCAAACAGCTAGTCCTATATCCTCCTCCCCAACCTTTGCTCGAACATGACTTACCTCTCTAGTTAGAGGAGGAAGATGAGGATGAAGTCTACTCTGCACCAATGTGCACCATGGAAGCCATCAGGGGAGGTCCTCAAACCGAGGATGACCTTATTGAGAATTTAATCCAAAATCCACCTCCCAATGTGTTGCCATTAGAAGAATTGGTAGGAGACGCCCAAGCCAATGCTTTAGTGGATCTCTGTGTGGCCGATCCAGCCTCTTCCCGAGTTAAGAATGTGGAATTTGGCTCTGAAAGAACCTTGAAGATGAACTCATCCCTATCTACCTCTCAAGAGAAGGAGCTGTGTAGCTTATTGAACTGCCATTTGGATGCTTTTGCTTGGAACTACAAGGAGATGAAGGGAGTCCACCCTTCAGTCTGTACCCATCACATTTACATTAAAGAGGATTGTAAACCAGTCAGGCAGCCGCAGAAGAGAATGAATCCAGCTCTTAAGGACATTGTCAAAGAAGAATTGCAAAAGTTATTGGATGCAGGATTCATCTACCCCATCTTTGACAGTGAGTGGGTTTCTCCTCTGGTGGTGGTGCCCAAGAAAAACAGGAAGTGGAGAATCTGTGTAGATTATCGAGAAATTAACAAAGCTACCAAGAAGGACCATTTCCCTTTGCCTTTCATAGACCAAGTGTTAGATGGCCTGGCAGGGAAGAAGTTCTTTTCTTTCCTAGATGGGTTCAGTGGGTATAATCAGATCCAAATCAGCCCAAAAGACCAAGATAAGACCATTTTCACTTGTCCATGGGGTACCTTTGCCTACTGGGTCCTTCCCTTTGGGTTATGCAACGCTCCTGCCACTTTCCAGAGAGCAGTATTGAGCATATTCGTTGAGCTGGTTCATGATTCGGTGGAAATCTATATGGATGACTTTACTCCTTATAGGTCCAACTTCCAAGAAGCAGTGACTAACCTGGGAAAAGTTTTAACCAAGTGTGTTGAAATGAACCTGTCCCTCAATCTTGAAAAATGTGAATTCCTGACAACTAAAGGGACCGTGCTAGGTCATACAATTTCTCAGCAAGGCTTACAGGTGGATCCCAACAAGATTGCTATCATCCAAAGGGTTCCACCTCCTCAAAAGGTAAGGGATGTTCAGAGTTTTTTAGGCTTAGCAGGATATTATAGAAGGTTCATTAAAGATTTCAGTAAGCTAGCCTCTCCATTGTTTGGTATTTTGGGGAAAGATGTTGAGTTTATGTGGACTAACGATTGTCAAGAGGCTCTGGATGTGTTGAAGGATAAGTTGGTAATTGCCCCAATCTTGAGAGGTCCAAACTGGGCCCTACCTTTCCACATTCACACAGATGCCTCGAACAAAGCCATAGGAGCAGCCTTAGGAAAAGTTGAAGAGAAGCTACCATATGCCATATATTTCATCAATAAAAACCTGTCCAAGGCAGAATTAAACTATACTGTAACCGAGAAAGAGCTCCTAGCTGTAGTCCATTCCCTAAACAAGTTCAGGCACTACATCACCGGTTATCAAACATTTGTACACACTGATCATGTTGCAATTAGGTATTTGATGAATAAACCTGATGCAAATGCTCGTATCATTAGATGGTTACTTTAATTGCAGCAATTTGATTTGACCATTGTTGACAAGCCAGGTAAGGAAAATGTTGTTGCTGATTTTCTGTCTAGACTAGATTGCCTGTAGGAGAAGAAGGGGTGGTGGATGATCAACTACCAGATGAACACCTATTTTCTATTTCAGTACTCTCGCCATGGTTTGCTGACATAGCAAATTACTTGGTTTCAGCACAATTCCCACCACACCTATCCTCGAAAGAGAAGAGCAAGATCGTGAGGAAAAGTGCCCCATTCACTTGGATTGGGGGAAACCTGTTCAAACTTGGACCATATCAGATTTTGAGGCGTTGTGTCAGGGAGGAGGAAGTTTTTGACATCCTCCTAACCTGTCATGATGGACCCTGTGGAGGCAAATTTGTAGCAAAAAGAATCGCTTCCAAAATTGTACAGGCAGGCTACTATTGGCCCACTCTTCATCAAGATGTCAAAAGATACATCAGCCAATGTGACAGATGTCAAAGGATGGGGAAACCGAATCCAAGGGATGAAATTCCCCTCCAACCTTAGGTGACTTTCGAGCCATTTGAGAAGTGGGGCATGGACTTTGTGGGTCCTATCAACCCTCCTTCAGGACAAAAGTCTTACATCATTATGTGCACGGACTACCTGACAAAGTGGGCAGAAACAAAGGCAATCAAGGCAACAACAAAAGAAAAGGTGGCTGAGTTTTTGAGGGAAAATATCTTCTATAAGTTTGGCTACCCAAGAGAATTAGTCACAGATCAAGGAAGCCAGTTTACCTCTAACCTAATTGAAGACCTGATTGCTCATCACAAGATTAAGCACAGAACTTCCACCCCTTATCATCTGCAAGCGAATGGGCACGTGGAAGTCACTAATAGGGCTTTGGAAAAGATCTTGACTAAAGTGGTGAGCAGCAGCAGAAAGGATTGGGCAAATCGCTTGGTTGAGGCCACCTGGGCCTACAACACCACTTGGAAAACTAAAATAGGTTTCACACCTTATGAGCTAGTCTATGGGAAGAAGGCTTTGATGTCCATAGAATTTGAATACAACACATTGAGGTTGGCAGCTCAGCTAGACCTAGATCTCAGTCATGCACAACAGGAAAGACTACTTCAGTTGAATGGACTAGATGAACAAAGAACACAGGCCCTTCTCCACTCAGAGGTGGTCCAACTTCAAAGAAAAATATGGCATGATTGGCACCTCAAAGAGAAGCAATTTCAGCCAGGAGATTGGGCACTGTTATATGATTCAGGATACAAGGATTTCAAAGGGAAGCTAAGGACAAGATGGTTGGGACCATATACAGTGGAGAAATGTAATGACAATGGTTCAGTCCTTATCAGGACCTTTGATGAAGAGGCTATCCCCATGCTCGTCAATGGAAATCATTTGAAGATCTACAGGAAGCCTCTTTATAAGCAGGAGTTCATTGAAACTCTGGATAAATCAGTACTGGTAGTGGAGCAGGGCCCTCTCTCTACTCCACCCACACCTTGACATCAAAAAAATAAAAAAAAAGAGAAAGAAGAAAAAATAGAAAAAGAATAAAAATATCCTTGGGTGAAAACCTCTTGGAGGCACCCGGGGCAGACAGTGAGGGTGAAAACCTCCTGGAGGCACCCCATCTGTCTCTCAAAAAAAAAAAAAAAACAATAGACCTAATCTATGTTGAATAATTGCAGGTTGCAGGGAAAGACATTACAAGTTATGAGGATCGTACAAAACATGACAGAGGTCAGCACCAGGCTGCAAGCACCCCTCACAAACCATTCCTCCATGACCACTATCCTTTCCTAAGATTTGATCTCATTCAGGCCAAGATTTCACCTTCTACAAGAAGTTATGTGTCTTCTACAGGAAGTTCTGTGTCTTCTACAGGAAGATCTTGTAGAACCCACAGACAAGCAAAATTGATCTTAGAAGGGAATCCGAAGGTTGGGAATCTGCCTATGAGACCTGCAAACATCCCTGTTTACATCCATCACTGTGTGTCACCCTTTTCCATTTCTTTTACCCCTTCGTTGCACTCATCCTGTTATTTTCTCCTGCACAGCCACACAAAAAAAACCCTGTTTTCTTTATATTTCCAGCAAGAACTTCTAGTGACAAATCAAGCAATAGTGTCTCACTCACCATCCCTGTCAATCTCCATCCGGACGCCTCATAAACCGAACCCCTCGTCCGCAGTATAGCCCTGCTCATTCTAGCATTGCATTCCAGGATGAGAAGCAGCTACAGGACATCCTACAGGAATCCTGTAGCAGCTGATCCCTCTAGAAGACATACTCTAGAGACAGGGACAGTCGAAAACGACAAAGAAGACATGCAAAAGGCTCTCCTTGAACGTGAGAATATCAGCAGCAGACAAAGCCAAGCAAAACCTGTGCATGCAGTAACAACAAACGCAGAAATAGATTCCAAAATCCATGCATGCAGCGAAAGCAAATGAAGGAATGGGTTCAAAAACCCATGCATGAAGCAGCAGTGAACGAAGGAGTGGTTCCAAGACCCGAAGTCTGCATAACGCGGCCGTGACCACACAGGTAAGTGACTAAACTCATTCGTCAATTGCATAAACTATATTATAAAAGTTACATGCCTATGAGAAATTGTTCGGATTGAGTGGAATTGGTGGCCAGTCAACTGGCCACCCTCGGCCAGTTACATATCCTCGCGGGATCCAAACAAGCCCTGTTACATTCAAAATTGCCAACAAGATGTGTAGTCAACACGTGTGGAGTGTCCATTCAGGGAGAAATCGCCAGGACTAGTAGTGGTGGCAGCGGATAACAGTAAAGAGGAGGTGATGGCGGTCAGAAACACGCCGAACCATTATGGTTGTGACGTCAAACCAACGGTCTGGTCCAGCCACCTCATCCCCTCACCACAAATCACGCCGCAGTTAAAAAATGCCCCACTGAAACTTACATCACCTTCTGTTCATCTTGCACTTGCAACGTCCGTGACTAGAGTACGCGTCCTCCGCTTCCAAAAACTGTTAACTAGTCGTCCTCCACCGGTTTTTTTGCTTGTTTTCGAAAATCTCCCGTGTATCAGGCTCACTCAGCAGCACGGTGACATTCTACAGGAACTGGGGGCCTTCTACAGGAAGGGTTCTACAGGAAAACCTGCACAGCTTTACAGAGCCGGAGAACCTGGGATTTTTTTCATCGCATTTGGAGCTCCAAACAAGGTAGGTTTGAAAAACTCCTCTATGCATGGTATTTTTTGCAAAGGTGGTGAATTGAATGGCATCGGGTTGGAAAGTCAGAGGGAAAATTTGCCTGTGTATTGGAAGTAAAACATTTGCCTGTGTATTACACTGAATGTCCCAATTTTTCTGCATCAAAATTCTCCTCCATGTTTCCTTTTTAAAATTCTCTTGTAGGGAAGACATATGCAGCTATGGAGGCCAGCTTGTGTGTGAAAAATTTTTGAATTTGCATATCTATCTGTGTGCTAAGAAGAAAACTTGATCTCTGTGCTCTAGAAACAAAATTCTCCCTTTCATAAACAAAGAGCCGAGTTCTGGGCGAGAACAGTCTTAAAACCAGGGAATTGTTGCTAGTTGATATTGGACACTCAAGAAATTCCTTCGTGGGTCAGGGGAAACCATAAAGAGCATTTCCTTTCTCTAATTAAAGCATACAAAGAGCACTCTCACCATACCAGGAGGATTCATAAGGAAAGAACCCTCAGACTCTAGCAAGCTGCACGAGCATCCTGAGGTGGTGGACCTTTTCACCTGAGCCAATTGGATATCTTTCTTTGACAAAATTCAGGGTCATGGCGAGGAGATAACTGAGGAATTCTTAATGTCCCTGAGACCTGAATCAAAGATACAAGCCACAGTTAGTTTTAGGGGTTTAACCCTAGAACTTACCCCTGAGCTCATCAGTCGAGTTACCAGTTTACCATTGGGGCTCCCTTGGAGCAAAGAAGAGAGATCATTGGGCCAAATTGCTAAGAAGTCATTCTTTCTGCCCACGGAACATCCTGTAGAAGACAAAAATGGGGTTAGAAGAACCAGCTTGCCTCCTCTCTAGAGTGAGGTCAGTTTCCAAATTATGAAGTACATCACATGTGAAGGGAGGTTTAGCATCATCCATGGATATCATTTCAGGTTGCTGTGTGAACTAAGGCATGGGATTGACTTGCCTCAAGACAAGAAACTGAGCATCCCCTATTTCCTTCTCCAGTCACTAATTGAACGTGGTACAAAGCTCAATGAGGGGATCCCAGATCAGTTGGCCCATCATGGGCTCATCAAACTATTAGTGGAAGATGCCTTGCACACCTACACTGTCCCCATATCTTGGGAAATTCCGAAACATGTCTAGGGATGACAATATTAGAATTCTGGCCAAAGACATCACCTCATCCAGCAGTGAGGAGGGAGAAAACATTGAAGAAGGTAAGAAAACCAATGGTGAAGGAACAAAGGACATTCAAGCACAAACAGAACAGAAAGAAAAAGGGGAAATGGGCCAAATTCCCGAGCCTAAAACAAAGGAAGAAACAACAGCACAAACACCAAGGGAAAAAAGAATGCAGAGTAGAGCAGAGAGGGCTGAAAAAGCCCAAATTAAGGTTGTCACAGCGAAAGCAGGCACACATAAACAAAAGGAAAAGACACATCCTAAAATAGCAGCAACACAGACATAGACAGTTGACACGGGGATTTCTACAGGAAGCAGGGAAAAAGAACAGCAAGAGGAGAAATCACCTGAGATATTGGCCAGGGAGGCTACAATTGTGCTTGCTTCCTTAAGCACACCTCCAAAACAAAAAGGCAAGAGAAAGAGGCAAACCTCGATGTACTTTAAAGCAAGGAGGAGCACACAGATCAAAGTGGGCAAATCCCAGCCACAGTCAAAGGAGCCAATTGTCATTGAGGACACCACAACTAAACCAAAAGAAGAGTCTCCTACAAAAATATCTATCACCTATGAATGAGGAAGCCCAAAAACCTCCACCTAGAGAGAGAAAATTAGGATGATAGACTCAAAAACGGATCTATAGGAAGCCGAGACAGCTCTACAGGAAACTCTGGCGAGGTTAAAAGAGACCGAGAAATTGGAGGAAAAGGCGGCCAAACCATCACAAGGGGAAGACAAGACCGAGAAGATACTGGAACCAAGCCCTCAACCTAGCTTGGGCTCATACTACAACTTGTTAGAATCCTAGAAGATAATTCCCCAGAAATTCATGGTGCCACTCTTCTTTGCACTAGAACAAGAAAGGGTGAGGACTCACACTTGGATGATGATTGCCAAGTCCAAGGGTGTGGCAGACATAGGCCACCTGGAAGAACAACTCAAGGAATCAAGAAAAGAATTGGCCATGGTAAGGCATGTGGAAAGTAGTCAAAGGATCAAACTACAGGAAGAGAATGAGCTGCTGAAACAGTAGCTACAGCTACAGGGAAGTCATAGGGAAGACAGGCCCTCCATATTGGGAGAACAACAGTAGTAAGAGGGGCCTCCAGTAGGCAAGGGAGCATCTGATGGACAGCAGAAAGAGGACAAGCTGCAGGTTGAGATTGAGGCACTAACAAAACTGCTACAGGAAAAGGAGTCACAGGCAGCAGAGGAAATACAGTCCCTAAAGAACCAGGTGCAAGAGAAAGAGGCCCAACTGGCCTGCATGGCTAGCTGGGTAGTAAAAGACTTACAATGTAGGCAACCTGCCAAGTCATATGCCTTATATCTTAAAGATCAATGGTTGCAATCCCAAATTAACACCTTGGCCCAAAGGGGCACCATGCCATTTCAGAATTACTATCAATTCATGGCTTTGTGTGACAGCAGCTCAGCAGAAGATAAGGCCAAGTTATCAAAATTCTATCTACACAACTTGGCCCTTCCAAACATGAATCTGTGGGACCCCAATGCTGCATTGGGAGATGTGAAACTTATGGCCATAGCCTCTTGGTTAAATCATGAGGAAAAGAGGGCAGTAGAGATTCGGAATATTATGAACAGGGAACTAAGTGAACCACTCATGATCAGGGTAGAACTAGAGGATACATCAACTTTAATATACACCCATCGGCACTTGGCCAACAACCCTCAGGTTCTACCAGATTACATTGAAAGACAAGCTCAGGCCACTGCTCACTTTGAGGACATGGAAAGACTGTTGGGGGATAACTGCATCCATGCTTGCACAAGGAGATGGAACACACTATCCCACAGTCTAAAAATCAGAGAATACCACTCCCCAACAAGGATGAGGGAGGCCTTGGCAAGAGTACCACTCTATAAACAGTCAATGCAAAATCTGCAGGCCAACTAAATCGGTCTAAAATTCAATCCTCCCTTGCTTTTAGGACTGCTAGAAGGAGTCAAAGAAGAAGAGGAGCATAGGCAATGGGAGGAAGTAGAGAGAAAAGCAGGGTTTCATGACTGAGAAGAGGACATCACCTCGGAAGTGTGGGATGTTAGAGAGGTAGTCAAGGCAATCAAAGATGACGAGATGGATTAGTTGCTTAGAGGATGAGCAACCCATTTAGCAGGGGGGTGATGATGAGCCCCAAAAATGGGTAACTTAGTGGGCTCATTTTTCCTATTATTCTCGATTAATCCACCATTCTTCATATTTTATGCATGCTTTTGAGTATATTTATGTTAATTGAATGAATGAGAATAGTCACCTGACCATGAAGTCTAAGACGTGCTTATTGCAGATTTTTGGACATCTTTTGGACCAAGGTCAAGCATTTATGAGCCAGTTGACAGCCAAATACAAGGGAACAAGGCTGAGGATTTGTAGGAAAGGTGTCTCCTGCACTAAATGGCCCCTTCCTCGAGTTCTCCACCATCAGCTCGGAGTTCAACAACCCACCGAAGATGATCCCCAAGGGCAGCCGAGTAGCATTTGTGAAGTGGTTGATTACTTGCAGTTTTGAGCAGCCAAGCCCCTTAAGTTGAGGAGGGTTGTTGGAGGTCCTCATAGTGCATAAGTAAGAAGGCTTCCAGCCTTCGTAGGTTAGCTTTTGAACAGTTGTATCTTCGCACTTTAGTGCTACTCTGCCTTTGAGGTCATTTTCGAGCTTTTGCTGTAAACACTTTTGTGACATGGTTATTTTTTGAGTAATGGAGATCGGTTTCACTTTGCATCAGCTCTAAGTTTCTTTTAGGAGGCTATAGCTCTTAGGGTTGGGCCCAACCCAAGTGCTAGTACCTCCTCTTGTGTACTTTCATATGTTTTTGCAGCATTCCTAGAATAATTTCTGCTACTTAAATTAACATCTTGCTTTGTTATTTAGGTTGTTTTGAGGATTGAAATAGTTTTTCATGCTTCAGGTTGATTTGGCAGTTTGAATACAGAAAAGATCTTCCAAAAAGGCCATCAAGCAACCCTTGATCTCACCTCTCCCTCCTTGGGACCATGAGCTAAGACCAAGGAATACTTGCTGCCACAAAAACACTATTCTTGCTTCTTCATGAAATTTCTAGTGTTAGATTCTTAGTTGCAAAAGTTGTGTAAGGAATCTGGACACCACATATCTCCACAATGGTATGATATTGTCCACTTTGGGCCTAATCCCTCGTGGATTTGCTTTTAGACTTACCCCAAAAGGCCTCATACCAATGGAGGTATTTGTCCATCCTTATATACCCATGATCCTCCCCACTTCTAGTCAATGTGGGACTTTGGTCGTATACCCAACAATCCTCCCCTTGAACAAAGGACCATCGAGCCTCCCCTCAAACGATTATCCATCCGTCCACTCTCTACCAACCAGGATTCTCCACTCTAATGCGTTTGGAAGCACACGCCTTACATGGAACACCACCTGCCTTGAGAGCTTGATCTATCCCAGGTCAACTCCTCTTCACCGTGTTGGGACCAAGACATGTCCATGAAGAATCTGGATCACACCGCCTATCTAACCGAGCTCATCCACGAATCCCATTGTGATATTATCGGGGCCCACCACCTTCGTTCGGCATTCCGAGGATTCATCCACTTGGATAACTTCAGGGGCATGGCTCTGATACCACTTGTAAGGACTCTGGACACCACATATCTCCACAATGGTATTATATTGTCCACTTTGGGCCTAAGCCCTCATGGATTTGCTTTTAGACTTACCCCAAAAGGCCTCATACCAATGGAGATATTTGTCCATCCTTATATACCCATGATCCTCCCCACTTCTAGTCAATGTGGGACTTTGGTTGTATACCCAACAAGTTGATACCAGTTGTGCTTGCATATTTAGATATGTTCTTGCTTGGTTTTCATAGTTGTCTTACAATGATTTTCTGCCAATAAACTTATGTCCATCATGATTTCTGGTTTCTAGGTCAGATTAGGTCATAGTAGATAGATCTCTGATTCTTTTAGTATTTCTTTGATTAGTTTTTAGAAATTGTGTGCAGATCACCTATAATCCATCCCTTCCTATCCTTCCCTCCTCACACAACCTACTTCAACCCCAAATTCTGGATTCCTTCCCTTCATTCACCACACTTTGCCAGTTTGACCTAATTTCTTCTTTTTTGTGCAACATGGCTCCCTCCATCCTTGAACAAATCCAACCATCTTCATCACTTCCTAGCCTCATTTACCAAGTCCTAGGACTCTCCAAATCCTCATCCAACCTCCATTTCCACTTCCCCACCGGTTTTCCTCCATCAACCCTCAAAAATCCTCTTTCGGATCTTCCTGTAGAACATCCTGTAAAAACCCTGTAGACTTCCTGTAGAAGATCATGTGAGCAATTTCTCGAGATCTGATCACTGTGAAACTCTTTGGAATGGTGCTATGGATCCCTTAGGCCCTCTTCTAAGCTTCCCAACCACCTGAAAACACCCACTCCACTTCCTTCCGCCAATAAACCCCTACACAGTTAACCCTAGTTAAAGGACATAAATAATAATTCTGCCAGCTTACTCAAAAATGAAAAAAGATGGTTTTTCCAGGTCTTACTTCAGAAGTAGCTTAGTCCATGCATTTTACCTTTCTAGGAGTCAATGGCATCCATTTCCACCGCTCCCATATCTCTTCTTGCACCAGTAGGGCTAGTCGGTAAAAACTAGGGTTTGCATTTCCTTTAAGCTTTCAGCTTCTTTCTGCAAGTAGAGTAGCCTCCTTTGAGTTAGCTTTCATCCATCACAGTTAAAAGCTTCTTCTAAGAGCTCATAGAAGTTGGCTTAAGCTCCTAGCGGACTTGTGCC